>VIAT01000090.1:0-12316 GCA_009618095.1 Bathycoccus sp. SAG2 | reverse complement strand
TTCGACGACGACGACGACGACGACGACGACGAACACCGGGTCGAAACGACGAAGAGGAGGAGGCGTGACGAGACTCGTGTACACGGACGACGACGCGAGAGCGAGAGAGTACGTGAAAATGCTGATGCAAAAAAACGGTTTGACCGTCAGGGAAGACGCGATGGGGACTATTTTCGGCCGCTTGGAAGGCACGGAAACTGTGAAGAAAAGAGGAACGAAACGAGGAAACGTCGTGGGATCTGGATCGCACACGGACGCGATTCCTTTGAGTGGGAAGTACGACGGAGTTTATGGCGTTTTAGGCGCTATTGAAGCGTTGGGAGCTTTGAAACGGGCCAAGTTTCAACCGAGGCGCCATCTCGAGGCGGTTATGTTTAACAGCGAAGAACCGAGTCGGTTCGGGATGGCGTGTTCAGGGTCGAGAGCAATGGGTGGAGTGTTAGACGCGGAAAAATTACAGACGTTACCGGACGTGCTGAACACGTCGAAGTCGTTTTTTGATGCCGCGACGCAAGCCGGGTACGGGAGCGAGTGGCGAGGAGAGAACGGAAGCAGAGCGCGCACGGCAAAGGAAATGGTTGAGAAATGTTCGTTGATGCCAATGGATTCGCACTATTATTCGTTCGTGGAGTTACACATCGAACAAGGCCCGGAGTTGGAACACGAAAAATTGGATATTGGGGTCGTTACGGCTATTGCTGCACCTGCGGCGATGGAGATTACCTTTGAAGGAGATGGAGGCCACGCGGGCGCGCAGTTAATGCACTTAAGAAACGACGCGGTCGTTGCCGGGTCCAAATTGGCCGTCGCTGTGGAGAAGTTCGCGAAACAATCGGGGAGTAGAGACACGGTTGCCACGGTTGGTGGATTTACTGTTAAACCAAACGCGATTAACTCGGTTCCGCGAAGCGCAGTTTTAGAGATTGACGTGCGAGATATAGATTTGAAACGCAGAGATCACGTGGTGCAACAGATTAAGAACGCAGCCAAGGAAATCGCTTCGGAACAAAATGTGAGAGTGGACGTGCGAATAATAAACAAAGATGATCCAGCCACGTCTGGTGACAGCGCGATGAACGCGGTAGAACTCGCCGTGACGCACTTGGGACATTCCATGAAGCGCATGGTCTCGAGAGCGTACCACGACACGTTATTCGTCGCCAAAGCGTGTTCAAATGTTGGAATGATTTTCATTCCATGCTACAAGGGCTACTCGCATCGACCGGACGAGTTTTCCACCGAAGAACAAATGCGCAAAGGCGTCGAAACGTTAGCACTGACGATGGCGAAACTTTCGAGAGAATCCTCGAGTATCGATGACGTCGACGAAGAACACGCCAAACTCCCGTTTTTCGTTCCCGACCGAGACGACGGAGAAGGAGAAGGAGAAAGAAGCGGAGAACGAGGTAGCGATCATCCGCGAGATCCCTCGATGGAAGAACGACGCGGTCCGAACGACGAGTTGTGATGCAGAAAAAATGAAGCGTAGTCCCATATTTCTTTCCCACGCGAACTCCATCGCCGACGTTCCTTTTTCCTGTCCGCTCCGTCGATCTCCTTTCGCGGGAAATTAGGTGGATTCTCGTCATTTTTCATACTTCATTTTGTGTGATCTCGTTCCATCTACTTCTTCGCCGCGCGAGCGTGCATGCACACATAGAAAAAAGCACCATGGCATCGTGTTCGATTGCATCTAATTGCATGTTCTTCTCCCGTCGACAGTCCCCCGGAGCGACGTGTTCGTCCTCGTCGTCTTCCTCCTCGTCGTTCGCTCGCGGTGTTCGCAAAGGCGCTTTGAGATGTCCGACCCTGAAGAGACGAGGCCGACGCGCGTCGTCGACGGGAAACGTCTTCGCGGTGTTATCCGAGGAGGACAACCGAGCGCAAATCTCCGACTGTCAAAAATACGTCTCGGATTTGAAGCAAATGAACGTGAAACTACCGCTGATACGCCGTTACGTCGCAGGCACGAAGAACGATTTGAAGGTGCTGCAAAGCTTTCAAGACATGTTGGCTGGAGAGCGCGCGGTGGAAGACGACGAAGAGGAAGAGAAGCGACGGGAGAACGTGTTGGTACTGCTGAACGACTTACGATTAGAAAAAGCAGAGGAGGAACAGTTTTGGCTGGAGCAAGGCGAGGATAAAGTGAGAAGCACTTTAACGGATAATGCAGTCGGGTTGAGCGAAGACGATAAGGTGGAAGTGAGTCAAATGTTAGCTACGGGGACGATGTTCGCGGTGCAAGGCGCGGTGTGGAACGCGATTTTGTTGTTGTTGACGGTTGCAGGTATTTTGTTGTTCGTGGGGAGAGGTGATGTGAACGTAGCGACGCCAGGGGCGACTGAATCGATTGGTTACTAAAGTTATATTGTTTTAATTTGCATGCCTACTTCTATAATTTAGTATTTCTATGCGATTTCTATCACGCGTAGAGCGCATAAACCGACGCTGCTTCTCTGCGGACATCCGGCGAGCGATCTTCCAACGCAGTTTTGATAATCGATTCGCACGTTTCTTTTACGTTATCATTCGATTTCGCAGAAGAAGAGTTCGCTGCTTTTGCTCGCGAAAGCATAGCACCAACCGCTTTTATTGCTTCAATTCTAAGTGCAGCGGGAGCGCTGTTCCCAACTTCAAACAGCGCTTCCCTCGAAGCTCGTAAAAACTCGTCGTCATACTTTTTCTCTCCAGTACTTAACGATGCTCCAGCGGAAGTGAACAGACCTCGGAACATTCGAAATGAAGCGACTCGATTTTGCCACGATTTACCGACCGCGGAGTGCTCGATTGCGATACGGTAGAGGGCGAAGCGCATGTCTGAAGAAGCGACGTTTAATTCACTAACGACGCTTAAACATTCCATGGCGCGTGCCGTGAACGCCGTTTTCGATTTGTTCTTCTCGAACCGTTCCGCCTCAGCATCTGCACCATCCGTTTCCATTTCATCTTCCTCGCCATCACTCTTCGTGATTCTGGACGCATTACCATCGACATTGCTCACCCGCATAGCAAGGTTCGATACGAGCGCTCCGACAAAACTTTGAAACTTTTCATTCTTCACGAACGACGACGGCGCAACATTTTCCTCCTCGCCTGGGCCGCTCGCCACTAAATGTTCGAGGACATTCTTCAAAGCTTCCACGCCGGCCACGGAAAAACTATCGTCTTTACTCTCTATGCACTTTAATAGACGGTTTAAGGCTTCAAACGATGTTCCCGTAGCGTCTTCGTTACTTCCATTTCTTTCAACCATCGCCATGGAAATCATCGCTTTCAACACATCGCCCAACGCAATCGCCAAATCATTTTTTCCTTTGAATGCGCGATTCGATCGCAACTCGTTGGAAAATACTGCTAAAATGTCGCGCATCATTTTTTCTTTTTCAGCATTCATCTCGTCCGTATTGTTTATCGACGGATTTTTGGTGCTGAAACTCGTACTTTTCATCGCCGACGATATCGTCCTCGCCGCTCTCGATTTAAGCGAATAGTTCGATCCTTCCAAGTGTGGCTTCAAGAAGGATTTCCAGAGGTTTGGAAAGTGTTTTCCAATAGCAGAACCGCCTCCGGTAGCACCGACACCACCTCCACTCAACTCTTCCCACGCACTTTCCCAACACTTCGCAACGGATGCGTTTTCATCGAACGTTCCAAAATACGCCAACGGGAGCAAATCGTCCTCGAAATCTTTCAAGCACTCGACGCCTCGAGAATCTTTGGCAATTTCATAGATGATTTCAGCAGCCGCTTCGCGATTCGAAGTGTTGCTACTGCCATCGTTAGCAAGTTTCAAGACGTCTGCGATTGTTTTCTCCTGGCGTTTGAGCGTGGCGAAACGTAAACACGTCGCGAATGTTTGGCAGTATTGCCGAAAGACGATTTTTGAAGATGCGCCGCCGGAGGACACGCCATTCAGAACGTCTGGAGATGCGAGTAATGCTTCACAAATTTTACCAGCAAAAAAGCCTTTTACTGCATCTGGTCGTCGAGCACATAATCGAACGCAAAACCGACCCGCGCCGACTTTCGTGTTCAAACCTAACCCTTTCTTAAAAATGTTTGAAAACACGGGCGCTAACAATTTGGTCTCTTCTAGCTCCACGTGTTGAATAAACGCGTCCAAGGCATCCGAAACGATCGAGTTCGAGCTCGCTTGAACGCGCGCGTTTTGGAAATTTTCAATCGCAGAGTTGTTCCCGTTATCATCGGTATCATTTCCGAACATTGCGGTAACTCTTTGTTCGTAGTAGTTCAATCGCGTGTCCTCAAATGTCGATAACGCCTCTAACAACGCTTCCACTGCCGTCACGCAGTGCGGTTTCAAAGCCTCTGCGGGAGCTTTCTTCAAGATTTCACACGCGACGAACAAAGAAAGTTCTCTCGCAACTGAAGAATCTGATTTCAATCCCTTCTCGAAAAGCTGTGGAAGAATCAAAATGCACGCCCTCTTTGCGATGTCTCTCTTTTTGTCACGCGCGGCCGAAGCCATTGAATCCCCTATTTGATTGGCATCAGTCAATCGTAAAGATAACGATCTCAATGACTTTACAAACATCATTCCACGGATTCGAACGGTTTCTTTAATATCGTCTGCAACTCTAAATGCAATGGTCCACGCTTCTGCGATCTTTTTCTCGACTGTATCGAACGTCTTACCGGCACCGCCGCTCGAGAACAACTCGGCTAAGGCTTCAGCGGCGGATTGCCGCACCCTCCATTCACGGGAGGAGCAATCGAGAAGAAGTCGTTCGCAAATTTGATCGAACATTTTCACCGATAAGTCAGATGCGACGACCATCGTAGAAGTGCTCTCGTTGTTGTTATCACCCCCTTTTTCTGCGACGACGAGGGTTTGCCACGCTGCCTCGGCAGTTTCTCGCATGTTCAAATTGACGTCTTTCCGCAACCGATATAAGCGAGGGGCAAGTTGTTCACTGTGAGCAGATAGCGAAATGCCTGCTTTTTTCGCGATTCTCGCGATACCGGCACCCGCAGAAGCAGCGCGATTCACTTTCTTCTGATGATTTGAAATCTCCATAAATTTATACAATAAGTCCGGTTGTCCGATATCAGAGACGACCGAACAAAGCTCTTTGTACGTGCTCAACATAGAGTCACCTCCATCTCTTCCACCACGACCAGCATCAGCAGCTTTCGTCTTTTGTTGTGCTTTTTCTTTCAACGCGTCGTCACCGGTCAAGTTCAAACCGTCTTGGAAAACAACCGTATCGTCGTCGACTTTGGACATCGCGCGTTTCTTTCCTTTATTGCTCGTTTCACCGCTCAAAGCTTTGGTGAGGTTTTCAAGCAGCGTTGCTTTACTCGCTTCATCTCCTCTATCATACAATGTCGATAAACCAGAAGATGCCATTTCTTGAGTTGTAGTATTCGTATCGCCGAGTGCCGAAAGGAGCGCGTCGTGCGCGTCATCAAAACGGGACTCGAGCAACGGGATGGCGTTCACCTTCGTGCCTTTCTTCGCATGCACATCGTCGTCGTTCGTATCGCCTACATCGTCTGAAACGATTGACGCAGATGAGATGGCCGGGTTCACGAGTGAGCAAAGGATGGCCGTCGCACCGCATCGAATTTCTTCGCGCGAATTAAACAAGACCCCTACTTTGAACTCACCACCGTCCTTATCGTCATCGTCGAACAGGTATTTCAGTACAATTTCGCGAAGAGCATTTCGATTAACATCAACTTCGTCCGTTGGAGCGTCGGCGTCCATTTTCACCGAAGATAACCCTTTAGCGTCAATTTTCGTGGACTCGGACTCTTTTAAAGATTCGAATAACTCATCAACTTCTCGGTCAATGTCGCGGACAAACGGCGACAAACTTGCGTCGCCGCCATCCTCGCTGGCGATATCAGTGCTCAAAATAAGATCCGTTTCACCATAAAATCCCAATTTTACTGCGTCCGCCACTGCAAAGCGAACGTCGTCTTTCTTGACCGTAAGTAACGAAAACAGTTTCTCGACCAGAATTTTCGCGGCATCAAACGATGTTTCTACCGTGGCGCGGCGACGAAGCGCGCACCCAGCGGCGAAAGCAGCCGCGGCGGCAACTTTTGGTGCGGCCAATGCGCGATCCATAGCTTGAGAAAGAGCGGTGATATCGTCGTTCGATATGATAGAAGTGGCGTTCCCACTATACTTGTTGTAGGAAACGAATAACGTTCCCAAACACTCGCATCCTGCAACACCTAGCAGGACTTCTTTTGAAGGCGCATCCGTTCGAGGCACATTCAGCATAGCCTTTCGAAAAATGGATTTCGCCGCTTCGTAGCGTTCTGGGGTAAATATACTCTCAGACTTCATTTCTTTGGTCGCTGTAGATATCAATGCACTCAAAGATCGCAAGGCACCGTCGGCGTGTTCTGCGCGTAAGTTGGCGGCTGCCGCTTCGTCGCTTTCGTTCAAAGCGACTGCTTTAGAAGCCGTCTTCAGGAAACCGGAAACGAGCACTTCGACGTCGCTCTCTGCGACGGCATTCAATTTCAACATTGTGCCTATAAGATTTGCCGATGCTTTTCTTGCGATCGCGTCGTCCGTGGTTGAGAAAAACTTTGCGGCGCGAAGGTAGTATTGATAATTATTTTCATTCGCCGCACAAGAAAAACCTTCAGCTTTGTGCGCCGAAAATAGCACGTCGCGAAGTTCAATAAACGCGAGCGAGGCGAGTCTCGGGCCGCTTGTTCTAAGTAAGCAGTGCTTCAAGAATCGAAAATAACTCATGTCGATGGATGCGTCATCGTCACCTCCTTCCATATGAAATCGACGACTTTGTCGAAGAAACTTCAAGAGCGCAAACATCGCCTTTTCCGGCAATGGCGATTGGTCGTCTTCTCTTTGTGGATCTTTCGCTAGGAGGGTATTCTTTGTTTCCGCTCGATCGAGCATACGTGTGACTGTTGGATACCCATCCTTACTTCTTTTGTTTCGTAAAGCAAGCGCCTTGCGAGCGGCATCGCGAATGTCCAGTTCAGGACGCGCGCAATTCAATATACACGCGAAACGCACGGCGACCGAATTGAATCGGAAACATTTTTCACTCCCCGCGAATCGAAGCGCGAGAAGTAACGCTGATTTCGAACCCGGCGGCGTGGTTTTACCGTCATTCGTAACGTCTGGGTTCACATCGGCTGATGTAAAAACAGTCGAAGCGTATCGCTCTAAAACTTCCGCGACTATATATTCCATGGCTAGTTTTTCACCCTCTTTCACAATAGAATCTCCTTCACACGCGCGCAACAACGCGCGACCACACTCAACGATTGAACTTCGAGTATGCGAATCGTATTCATTTTCTATATCGGAAAGCACGCGTTTGAGAAACTCAACCGCATCGATGCTACTCTTTGAAGGAGTAGTTTCTACGATCATCATATCTTGCGAAGACTTGATCAACTCTGGCGCGCGTTCGATGAGATGCCCGAGGGATTGGAAACAGAAACCTTTCAATTCCACGGCGCGGATTCGTTCCGACGTCGTCATGTTTGTCGGCGACGACGTTTCTAAAGTATCGAGCGTCATCAAACACGTTTCGCGAAGTTTTGGCGCGGCTTTTTCGAGAACATCTCTTTCGGCATTCCGTAAAACCCAAGCGGAAAATTCCATACCCGACGATCGCAGTTGCTTCGAGCGCGGATTATTCAAAGACGAAGAAATAACCTCGACGTTTTGTGGGAATAAGTTCGCACTAAGTTGCGAGCGCGATAAAACGCGACGCAAAATATTGGAGCGAATTTCATCGTTCGCTGGATGCACTCGACTTTCGCTCGGGACACTTTCGTTATCCCCAAGAAACCATCGGAGTTGATGCGTTATGAATGCTTCGTTATTGGCGTCTAAATCCGGATGCGTGCCGTCGACCCCACACCGTTTCTTTAAAACCGTTTCGCCATACGAACGACACGTCTCAGACGCGTCACAGGCTACCGCTAATGCGATTGGAAAGAGCTCTTCTGCAGATACGATGTATTTCTTCACCGTCGTCGGTAGCTCCACTTGCATGGTGTTTTCATCCTCCCCTTCTCTTTCTTCCGTTGTTTCGTTTTCCTTATTATCGTCTTCGTACACGCACGCCTCGGCCAAAAATTCTAAAAGAGCTTTCTTTCGTTCTGCTAAAGATTTCAAATCAATACCCACGCGCCATCGGCCATCAATAGAGCTCACGATCGACTCTCGCGCTTTTGCGCGCGCTTCTTTATCGCTCACCACGACATCACCTAAAATCTCCTTCAATAAACTTTCGCTCAACCCCGGTCCCGCTCTGTATTCTTCTTCTTCATCTGTCGGCGCTGCTGCTCCACCAGACGGACTCGCGTTCCCGGCTAACCTCGCCACACCACTAATAAACGCCTCCTCTCTTGCCCTTCTCATCTCTGCGCTTGCAAATTCAACGTCCGCACTAGTACTACTCTTCGCCTTGGCCAAGTTTGGTTGGTATTGCGCCACCGCCAAAACGTGTCGCAAAAACCGCTTCTTCGTTCGCGCGTTGGACATCCATTGCGAAGTATACCCTTCCGGTCTCTCGGCGCCGATGACATCGATTGCCACGCGCAAAATATTTTGCACCGTCTGTTCGTCGTTTATACCTCCATCGTTAAAAAGCGCCTCCAACAACCTCTCGACGCGCGCTCCTTTCTCCGCTCGTTTCAATCTGCTTCGTTCGAACGCTTTCGTCGCGTACATCATCCCAAAATTTCTCACCAGCGAAGAATCTTTCGCGTTCAAAACGACATCCACCAACCCATCGAGCGGAAATTCAATTTCTGGCAATCCGTTCGTCCGTTTGTTAATGTGTGTCAGCAATCCGACCGTTTTTTGTTTCGTCAGCGCGTGTGGCGAGGACAGTTGCGCGATTGCCATCGGAAGAAGTTTCGAGAGCGTCTTCTCGAGTTTCGAATCGTCCAGAAGCGAGATTCGTTGCAACGCGACGTCTAATTGCGCGCACTCGTGCTCTCGCGACGACGACGACGACGCGTGGTGGTGGTGGTGGTGCGCGACATTTTTTGCAGCGGTCTCTCCTCTTTTCCCCTCGTCGAGGTTCATATTTTTTTTTTCCGCGCGCCCTTCTTTCTCTCTCTCTCTCTCTGTATTGCGCGCGCGTAATCAGATCCTTCTTCTTCTTGGGATGTTTGACGTTCGTGTTCGTTACACAAAGAATCAAAGTGAGAGAGAGAATGTCGACGTGTTTTGTTTAGGGTTTAAAAAGGTCATATATTTAGGGTTTGGGAAAGGAGACACACAAAAAAAAAGAAAAAATGAATAAAAGAAGAAAGATGTGATTTTGATCGCACACACCTCTCTTTCCAAAACGCCTAAAAATACACACACTCCCCTTTAAAGCTTTTTTGGAGGCACTCCTCCCCCCCCTTTGTCTCTTTTGTCCGTCTTCCTCATCGCTTTTGCGCGGCGGGGTCTCTCTCTCTCTCTCTCCACTCGCGTGTTCGTCAACGACGACCGCGAGGAGGAGGCGCTTTTACGAGAAGAAAAGGACCTCTTCTCCTTTGTCGAAGAGGAGGAGGAGGAGGAGGACGTCATGGGCCAAACGTGTTCGACGCCAGGAGAGAAAGAGGCGAGAGACGAAGACGAAGAAGAGGAGAAGGTTTTGGAAGACGACGACGATTTTGGCGGGTGCTCCGCGAAGAGGTGGTGTTCTTCGCCTTTGGACGTCGGAAAGGACTTTCTTCGGTTCGAAAAGAGTTCGGTGGAAGAGGAGGAGCGTCGAGACGGGCGCGAGAGAGGCACGAAAGAGGTGCGAGAAGAACGCGCGCCGTTTTTTTACCGCGAAGGAAAGGAAGAAGACGCGAGGAGAGATGAAGAAGCGCGCGTGGTCGGGAAGGTGGTTTCTGTCGTCCTCTCAGAAGAAGAAAAGAAGTCTTCGCCGAGATATCGATGGGCGGTGGGTGACAAGGAATTGAGAGAAGCGATGACGAATGGAGAAAACACGGTCAAATCGACGATGTTTACGGCGAAAAAACACGAGTTTCGGTTGTCGTTGGGAAATTCGGTTGTCGTTGAAGGCGGTCCGGCGAAGACGTTCATATCGGCGAAGCTGGAATGCTGCGCTCCTTCTTCTTCTTCTTCGAAACTTTCGCGCGTATCGAATTTTGTGGACATCGCAGCGACGATGCGCGTGTCGTTGGAGTTTTCGGGAGATGTGGAGATTAGCAACGACGATAACAAAAGGTCCATCGTACTGCGCGAGGCGCACACGAGACAGGTGTTGAAAACGGATCAGAGCGAATGTCTCGTGTTGCGCAATTTTTTCAAGTGCGATACCGACGAGAACAATACAACGAAGCACAGCGCAAGGAATAAAACGACGATGGAAACTAAAAATATATTTCAACTCGTCTGTGAGGTGGAGTTCAATTCTGTCGAAGCGGTTAAAAGAACAAACGATAACGAAGAGGATATCAACACCTTTAACGATACAGCCGTCGTCGCATATTGCGTTTCGCTATCGCCGCTCCTTTTCGTCTTTGAAAATTTCCTCCAGAAAAAAGAGTGCAAATTCTTGCGAGAGCTCGCGGAAAAAGATTTAAAACGATCAAGAGTAACCGATGGAAAACTTTCCAATGGTCGCACGAGTTCCTCGTGTTTTCTCACCGGAGCGAAAGGAAAAGAGGAAGTTGTAAAAACGATCGAAAGACGCATGTTGAATGCGATTCGCAAAACGCCCGTGTTGACGAAAAGACGGTTCGATACACAGAATTTAAAAGGCTCCGAGCCGATGCAGATCGTTCGATATGGTAAAAATGAAAAGTACACGAACCATTTCGACAACAAAGCCGGTTCTTTTCGTCGAGTGGCAACGTTCATGTGCTATTTGAGCGACCAATGCGAAGGCGGATGCACAAACTTTCAAAAAGCTATCCCGTTGTTCGACGAATCATCGTTCTGTGAATATGGAATGTTCAAACCGTTTGAGAAGAAGAATACGACATTCGTTGCATCATGTGAACAACAAAATGGTGTTAAGATTCATCCGAAACTCGGTCGCGCCATCTTATTCTTCTCCATCTCGGAAGAGCCGTTCCGAGAAAATCCGCTTTCGCTGCACGAAGGACAAATAGTGAAAAAAGGTGAGAAGTTCATCTGTACGAAATGGTTGACGAGAACGGTGGAGAGCGACGACGACGAAGTAGACTTTGTGTCTTCGGATGAAGCGGACGCTGATTAAAATTTGTTTAGAACAAAGCGGAAGAAAGAGAGACGCACATTAAAAACTGTTGTACTCAAGGTGGTATATTTTACAAAATTTTCCTCTACTCGTAGTCCATCTTTTCTCCTCTCATTTGTATTAGTAGTAGTTAAGAACTCTTGGATTTTTTGCTCTTCTTTTCATCGCTACCCGAGTGGTCTCGTTCCCTCTTACTCTTCTTGTCCTTCTTCTCTTTCTTCTCTTTCTTACTCTTTTTCTCTTTTTTCTCTTCGACGACCACGTCTTTGTCTGGATTATATGCTTTCTTCGCGGCGATGACTGCGCCTTCGCGATCCTTATCCAACTTTTTGTTCTCGTTCTTCATCTTGGTCACGCCGCTGGCGTCGCCCAGAGTTTTACCTTCTAACTGACGCAAGCGCGCTTCCACTGTCGCTCTGGCGTTGATACCAATCGATGCCTCCGTATCTTCTCCAAGCGCATCAACTCTTGTCGCCAACGAACACTTCGCCGCCAAAACTCTCGAGATCTTCCCTTTAAATTTCGGCGCGGCTTGCCCGATTAAACTCGCGTGGTAAATCAAACCGTATTTCGGCGTATCGTGTTTCGTTTTCAACGCTCTGAACAACGCTTTCTCCGCGCCTAAAATTTGTACCGTCGATGCCGGCTGTTTAGCCAAGTTAATCAGCGAACCGGCGTGCGAAATCAATCTCGCGCCGACCAATTCGCCAACCAACACGGTTAAATTCGGCGCTATGGCGTTCATCCTCGCTTTCAAATACTCCGATAATTGCGCCCGGTACTCACTCAGCGAAATCACTTGGTCGGCCAACTGCCCGATGTTTTCCAAATCCGTCGCCGCAATTTCTGTTCCCATTGAAATCACGGACGCGTCTTTGATCTCATTCTCCACGTCTTCATCGATGGTATCGATGCCACTAAAATCGACATTCACCGCGTTCGCGCGATCGCCCATCAATTTCGCCGCCTTCGCGTACGCGTAGTTATCTGAAATAATCTTTGTCAATTCTGGAAAATGCCACCCGTACCACTCTCTCACTCTCATCGCGTAAGTGTTCAACTCCTTATCCAACTCATCCAACAACCCAATCGCTTGCACGACCATCGTGTCCACCTTCTCG
>VIAT01000008.1:0-48386 GCA_009618095.1 Bathycoccus sp. SAG2 | reverse complement strand
CTCGTCGACGTCTCTTCGAAAGCGCGCGACGGGGACGCCACGTCCATCGCGCGAACCTTCGCGAAGCGATTTTTAACGCCTCGATGCGTCGTGCGCGATGACGACGACTTTAAAAGGAATGGTGGTGGTCGCGTCGACGCGATAAGAAAAAGGGACGGTCGACGAGAGAGACGAACGGGAGGAAGACGCGTCGCGACGATTCAGACGAGGTTTTGCGCGAGGTTTTACGACGCGTCTACGACGCCGTCGCGGATGGATGCATTCGTCAAAAAAGCGATTGTAATGCTCGAAAGAGAAGAGGAAGAAACGTCGACGAAAACGACGACGACCGAGACGACCAATACGAACACGAGTTTTGGAAGAGGAAACCACAAACGAATAAAAGGAGAAGGGAAGAAGAAGAAGAAGAAGAATATATCCGCGTCGTCTGCGGCGATTGGCCACTTCCGATCGATCACCGCGGAAAGCGTCGAACAGTTTTTGCGCCTGTACGATAAATTGACGGAGATTTTAGATGAAAGCGACGAGGAGAAGACGATGTCGAATAGGAATGGCGAGGAGAGGAGTGAATTCAAGAGGAAGAAAAAACGCGAGCGATTCGGGAACTTTGCGAAGTACTTGTTGCAAGCTTTGGCAGACATGGAGAAACCGGATGAAGACGAGAACGAGGAAGAGGATGTCGATGACGATGAGGACGACGGGGATGCTATCGCGACGAGCGCATTTGTGGATGATTACGAGAACGGGGAAAGTGATGTAGAAACAAGCGATTCAGATGACGCCGATGAAAGAGACGATGGCATAGGCGGTATCGCAGAGAGCGACGAAGATGAAGACGAGGACGACTTAGACGAGGACGAAGACGAGGAGAAATACGCGATGCTCGTCGTTTTAGCAAACATGGATGGCAATAACGACGATATTGCGGAGATGAATGTAAAATTGGAACGGCACGGAGAGCACAAAATTGATCGAGAAATCTTTTCTGGCTTCCGCGGCGTTGAAGCGCAATTGAAGCGCGAAAATATCCGAGCGCACTGTCTGCGCCTCACATCGAGTTATTCTGCTTCAAACGATGGCAATACCAACGATGTGCGAGAATACGTCGAGTTGTTTCGCGATATATTCGGAGGGTGCGCCGCTCGTGCGGACACCGTAACGTCAGCAATTGGAACTGTTCCGTCGTGTTGGCTCTTGAATGACTTGTTACCAAATGGTACCGTAGCGAAAAAGAGCTATCCGACTCTGTCGACGACGGCGAAAGAGACGAAAGAGACAAAGATAAGAACGACTGAAATTTTCGTTCAATCCAGGGACGGACGCGAAGATTGTCTGAGCACGGCTTCTTCTACTTCCGAGAACTTCAGTGGTGTGAAGCAAATAACCATTAAAGGGTGCCTTGATCGTAGCGCGGTGTGTTTCTCGAGTTTAGATTACGCGAAAACGATGATATTAAAAGTCAACGATGGAAACGGCGAAGGATTACTCCTCACCCTAGGCGTTAAAAACGCGTACGCCGAGTGTGATATCATCGCGGAACAAAATTTCAACGACGAAGACGCCGAACGAGAAGATGTTGCAAATGATTCTAGAGAGCAAAGAGTACTAGCGGTTTTGAAACCATTGAGCCGGACTTCATTCAGTTTAACGCCTGCGCGCACAGGGGAGACTGAAATCTTTCGAGAAGTAATGGCATGCGAAGAGGGTGTGCGGAACGTTCGACAACAACAACACCAACAACAACATCGCTACAGTTTGGAACTTGTAAGAAATGCATTTTCTCTTATCAACGAAGGAAAACCGAGAAAGCTTCGAGCGTGCGAAGATATTTCCAGACTTTTTCAATTGACGCTTGGTGGATCTAAATGGCACACACCACCACCAACGACGACGACTCACACAGCGACAACAACGACAACGACAACGACGTCGACAAACAATTTAAACAAGCACGTCGAAGAAGATGATCAGTCACTAAACATTCCATCGTCGCAACACACGACATCGACTACATTTGAAGAGGCGAAGGAACATTTCGACGCCGACGGGATGGAGGAAGATGATGACAATGAAAAGAAAAGAAAAGATGAGATAGCCAACAATGAAGAAGAAGATAGGGTAGAGGAGTATTATTCGAGCGCGTTTGCAGATTTGACGCAACTCGTAACGCCTCGAGACAACACTGCTTCGATGCCAATCGTCGAGCGTCTCGAGAAATGGTATGGCGTCGAGATGAATAATAAAAAACGTTCTTTCGCCTCTTTGGGCGCGGCAGCGACGGGTACGGCGGGCATGAGATTGCTCGCATCCATCTCTCGTTGTAAACAGAAACACAAAGAATCAGTGACAGCAAATGATACCTCATCTATGCTTCTGGACGCGCTCGATGCTCGATTTGAGAACGAGTTTATATCGGTAAAGAGAAGTTCGGATGCTCGATTTGACGGTATGATTGACTACGAGGACCCGCGTTCGCCGGAAAAGTTTACGCGTGTGCGCGGTCATTCTAACGCGTTTGATTTACCGAAAAGTCCACCATCAGCGATAAAAAGGAAGAAGAAAACTTTCGGTGCGTCAAATGGCGGTGCCGGTCTTCTCTCGCCTTCGAAGATGGACAGAAAGAAACGGCAACAAACTACCACTCGAGACGCAGCAGCGGTGAACTTTGAAGCGGAAGACGACGGGTTCTCGCCGAAGAAAACATTCAAAAGTCCTCGACGAAAGGTTGCGAAGAGCACTCATCCTACTCCGGAGGTCAAAAATGGGGATACAAAAATTGGACTTTGGACGGTTGGCCCAGAGCCGGAGTGTTTCAACGCCGCAAAAGAGATGTATGTCGAATTCATTGAAACCAAATGCGCAAAATCGAAGGACGAGCGGGATCCCGATTTAGGGGAATTTTCTAGAAAAATCGTCAAAAAACTCGCGGTTTCGTTGGCGAAACGTCGATGCGTCTTGGACAAGGCGAGCAATGTCAAAGCTTGGGGTGAAATTCTGAGGGAGACCATGGAAACTTTGTGCGTGGATCGAAAGGAGTTGAAAACGAAATACAAACGGAATCTATCCGAGAAAGGATTGAAGAGACGAGAGTATCTCATACAAATTCATATAAGATTGACTTTACACGCATTGCGGTCGATTAAAGGCGATAAGATACCATTCATTGCGAATATGAAACCAGTCACCGGTAGCGCGCCCGTAGCGAAAGAGATGTCTAGGAAACGGCAAGAAATCCAAGAGGATTCGGCTTCTGCCAAGGAGACGGCAAAAGCGGTCACGAAGCTCGTCGAGGATATATTTTTCCTCCTTGATCTCGAGAAAGGCACGAAAGATTTTCTCGAATCCGACGTCGAACCGTATTACGGCAAGTTTTGCCCAGAGTGCATTGGGATGATATTGCACAATCTCAACGTGTCGACAAAATTGACTTCTCGATACCAAGTCGTCGTGGGAAAGAATGCCAACGGCAAAGAAGATAAAAGCGCTGCGACGAGAAAAAGCGGGCGAGCTCCATTTTCGCTACCACCAGCGAAAAAGAATGCTTCCTCGCAACAACAAACCGCTGGTCTTCGTCGTTCGCCAAGAAAGTTGGGCGGTGACCAAACGAATGTGAACAATACCGCATTAGCGCTCGTGAATCATCACCAGCCATCGACATCGTCCGCTTCCTCGGCATTTCAGCAACAAACTCGGATAAAAGTGCTTAAATCTGTTAAATCAAATAAAACGCGCGTCGTCGAGCAGAAACCGCTCTCGCCGAGAACGAAAGCTGCTCAAAAGCGGCGTCAAAACGAGACGTCTCGTTTGCAAATGAGCAACAGAGACGGTGCGAATAACGGAAATTATACATACGCTAACGCCATGGTGGGAGGTTTGAATACTGTTCCCAAGAATAGGTTCGCCAAGAACACGGGTGCTAGCGTCTCTCGAAATGGCGACATGAAACCGCGACAGTTGACGCACGCATTTTCTCAACAACCTCTACAAACGCCTCTGCCTCCTTCGAAAAACATCGGCATCACTCGAGGAGGTGGCGATAGATTCGCCGTACATAGCACGCCTTTATCTTACTTGGGCGGTGGTGTAGACAGCACCCCGAGAAGAGTTCCAGACACGAACAACAACACCGCCGTCGTCGAAAGCACGCCCATGCAATCATCCGGGGGAGGAGGAGGAGGAAGAGGAGGAACGAGCGGTGCTCGTCGAAGGTCGCGTCCCTCCTCCGGTGGTGGCATGGACGCGAACAACAGCAATTCGTACATCATTGAACAAACCCCTCTTGAAACGAGCCGTCGTCCAAAGTTCACGCCGGCCTCTGGTGGTGGCAATAACAGACCGTCCTCATCGCAAAAACGCCGGAAACAAGAACTCGAAGAAGTGGTGGCGGAAACGCCGCCAACGAAACACGCGACGACGAGAAGCGGTAGACTCGTCCAAGCGGCTTTGGATAATAACAGCAACAAGAAAAAGAATCAGCAGCACGCTCGTAATAGTTAGTTTATAGCGCACAAAATGTAGATACTAGTACGTAGAAATACACGACGCGCGTACGATAAGATACCCCCCCCCCTTACCTGTTTGTCTTTCCTTTTCTGTTTCGACGTCACTAAATGATTCCCAATGTCATCCCCTTCCTCACCATCGTCGTCGTCGAACGAAAACGAAAACGAAAACGAGGAGAATGGCATCGGAACGAAAAACCTCCTCCTCTACCTCTACTGTTTCTTTACCACCTCTCTCGTCGGCGGCACCATCTACGGCTATCCCGCTTTACGAAGACAATTGATACATTTAGGCTCGACTGTTCCCGAGAAAAAGCTCGGCGCCGCCTACACCGCGGGCGCGTGGTCAGTCCAAGGAGGACGATTAATCTTTGGGATCTTGCGAGATAAGTTCGGCACACGGCGAATCACGCAATTTTCATTCGCGTGCGTGATTGCCGGCGCGTTCGGAATCGCGTTTCAATCCGTATCTAATGAATACGCTTTAGGCGTCAATCTTTTCCTTCTTGGCCTCGGTTCTGGAGCGCAGTTGTGCGTGCAACCAGTGGCACAGTTGTTTCCAAAACATAGCGCGTTATTTATGAGCGGGCTGAGTGGAGCATTTCAAGTGAGCGGAGTGGTGTACGCGGTGTTAGTTGAGATTGCAAAGAAGACGAGTGAAGAAGGCAGGTTGACGTTCGCGTACGGCGGCGTCTTCACGGGAGCGATTGGGTGTATGTTCGTTTTGGCGTTTTGGACGCTGCCGAAATCGCCGAGCTTTATTAGCGGGAAGGAGTTAAACGGGACGGAGAGTGAGGACGATGTGGTGGACCCCATCGATGGGACGATCATGGTGCATTTGAGTGGGAAAGAACAAATGCGTACGAATGAGTACATTGGATTAGTGTTGTGGTTTACGGTACTCGTCACGCCGTTTCAATATTATGTTGGGAGTATTGGATGGCATTTGGAAAGGTTAGGAGACGACGATGGGACCATGACGAACGCGTTTGCGATGGTATACGGTTTAGCTGCGCTTTTTGCTCCAGTTGGAGGGCTGGTAGCGGATAAGTTTGGTTTAGGTGTGACCATGGCATTTGCGTCGACTGCGGTTGGGTCGAGTTTTTTCGTGTTAGAGTTAGGCGGAACGAATATAGAGTTAGAAGCGCACAGCGTAGGTTTAGTTTTGTACGCGGTCGGTAGATTGATCGTTTTTGCGATGTTTTTTAGTTCCATTGGGAAGATGTTTGGGTATAAGTATTACGGTTTATTAGTCGGGTGGGGGATGTTCATCAGCGCGGTGTTTTCGACGTTGCAGTATCCGTTGATTGCCATAGCATTGGAGGGAGACTACGCGATTTCAAATTACGCGTGCGGGATCGGGTGCTTGTTCGCGGTTTCGTATTGCGCGGCGATGTACGCGTGGGAGAAAGAGGGCACGAGCGCGTTCGATCGATTAAAGTACAAGAAAGTTCTCGCTTAATAGTAAAATTACATCGCATGTACCTAGGATCGCGCGCACCAACTCGAATTCGCGCGAGCTGCTTTGTCCTTCTGTTTTATATTCTTTTCATTTTTCCTCAAAAGAAAGGAAACTTGAAGATCGATCGAGAAGCACGCCACCAGCATGTCGACAAAATTCCTCGGCGGCATGCGTGGCCTGACCAAGTTCGTGGAGAAGATCAGGAACTGCGCGAATCAGGTGAGATGGAGGGTTCTTTGTTCTCTCCTTTCTTTCTTTCTTTCTTTCTTTCTTTCTTTCTTTCTCTCTCGAGACGCCGACGGGAGAATTGGATCTCGTTGAAGACCCGTCGGCGTCTTTTCTTCTCTCTCTCTCTTCGCGAAAGGGTCCGACGCGCGCGTTCGTTCGTTCGTTCCTTCGTTCGTTCGAGTGTAGGTGTCGTGTTGTATCCGCATCTCTCCGTCCATCGCTGACAAACAAACGGTGCGCTTTGAAACATCAACGCGATTTGGAATACGGGAACACACAGGAGGAAGAGAAGTTGATCGTCGTCGAGGAACTCGCGAAACTGCGCCGAAAGTTCAAAAAAATGGACCAACTGGTCCCGTACGACCGGAAAAAATACATCTTGAAGTTACTCTACATTTCGATGCTCGGATACGAGTGCGATGTTGGACACGCGGAAGCGGTGGGTTTAATCAGTCAACCGAAATACGCGGAAAAACAGGTAGGGTACATGGTCACGTCGGTGATTTTGAACGAAGAGAACGATTTTTTGCGGATGGCGATTAACAGCGTGAGGAACGATGTGGTGTCGAAAGACGAATCCTTCCAATGCTTGGCGTTGGCATGCATTGCAAACGTCGGCGGTGCAGAGTTTGCGGAGAGTTTAGCTGGGGACGTGGTGAACGTTCTGTTGTCGACCACCATAAGGCCTTTGGTGAGGAAGAAGGCGGCGCTGTGTTTGTTACGGTTGTTTCGAAAAATGCCGGATATTCTGAACCCAGACGAGTTTTCGGCGAAGATGGCATATTTGTTAGAGGAGAAGGATTTGGGGATCTGTTTAGCGGTGGTGACGTTGTTGGATGGGATCGTCTCGGTGGAGGATTATCGCGGGTACGAGAATTGCGTTTCGCCATTGGTGAATTTGTTGGAACGGGTGGTGAAAAATCAAGACGTATTGCCGGAGTATTTGTATTACGGGATCCCTGCGCCGTGGTTGCAAGCGAGAATTATGCGGGTGTTGAGGAAGTTTCCGACTCCGGAAGATGCGGAGACGTTGGGTGCAGAATTGGCGATTTTGAAGAAGATTTTAATCGGGACGGAGAAGGTGGCTAACGTGAACAAAAATAACGCGTTGAATGCGGTTTTGTTTGAAGTGATCTCGTTGACGACGTCGTTGGAGTTTTCGACCGAGTTGTTGGACCAGTGCGCGACGCAGTTGGGGGAATTCGCCAAGAACACGAAAGAGCCGAATGTCAGGTATTTAGGTTTATCTGCATTGGTGAGGTTAGCGAGTAGTCCGGACACGTTAGAGGTGGTGAAACCTTTAAGAGAAACCATCGTGGAAGCTTTGAGAAGTGCGGACGTGAGCATTCGAAAGAGAGCGTTGGGTTTGTTGTTTGCCATGTGCGACCACACGAACGCGAGAGAGATTGTTGATGCGTTATTGCAATACGTCGAGGACCGGGACGATGATTACGAAATCCAAGAAGAGTTGGCCTTGAAGTGCATGATTTTAGCCGAACGGTTTAGCGAAAAAGATCGATTGTGGTACGCTTCGGTGGCCATGCAATTGATCGATAAACTAGGTGATTGCGATTACGAAGTGGTTTCGGACGACGTGTGGTTTCGATTAGTCCAAGTCGTCACGAATGATCCGAGTTTACACGCGGCGGCGGCAAAATTGGCGTTGGGGAAATTGCTCGGTGGTGCAAAAGCAGCCGCGGAAAACAATAAAGAAAACGGGGTGAATGGACTTGGCAATGTTCTCGCGAATATTAATGATGCTGCTGACGGTGGCAATGAGGTAGACTTTTTCGGTCAACCGTCTTCTACGACGCAACACCAACAAACACAATCGCAAAGAGTGCGGCACGAAACACCGCCGCATGACATGTTGTTGAAATCTGCTGGGTACATACTCGGTGAATTTGGGTACTTGATCGCGAACGAACAACACTGTTCAGTGAAACGATACGTGCCCATACTTATTTCAGGGTTGGAACAATCGTCTGACTGTCGCACACGACAAATTTTAGCCTCGAGTTTATGTAAAATTTGTTGTCGTAAAGGGTGCGATGCTGCGTCGAAACAACTCGTCCTTGATGGACTTCAATCTTGTCTGACAGATATAGACGAAGAGTTGCAGCAGAGATGCACAGAGTATCTTGGAATTATTAAAAGTGGCGATACGGCTTTGTTCAAGGCTTTGGAGCCGATGCCGGAGTATCCGAAGAGAGATTCTTGGCTCGAGAAGATGGTACAAACTACGGAAGGCGAAGATGATTCTATCTTCGCCTCCGAACGAGCCACGGCTGAATACAAAAGCGTCGAGAAGAGAAGTGGCATGAGTAATAACAACATGTTAGATTTAGGAGCGATTGCGGAAGAAGAAGAAGAGGAGGAACCAACGACTACCGGCGGAACGATTGATTTAGACGAATTGTTAGGATTACCGTCGTCGAAGCCCAATGTGAATGTAAGTGGGAGTAAACCGTCGTTATCAATGCTTCCGGCACCTTCTATTTCTTCAGTGAATGCTTCCACTTCAGAAGCTATAGATGACTTGCTCGGAGGCTTGATGCTCGGTGGCGGAGGCGGCGGAGACGCTTCAAACGCTTCAACGACAGCAAACGCCAACAATGATCCGTTCGGATTGAATTTGGGCAATGGTGGTAACAACGTAATACCATCAGTAAAGCAAAAGCAACAACAACCGCCTTCTCAGCAGAAAGATCTCGCCGCGTTAGTGGGTGGCGTTGACGATCCATTTGGCGTCGTTCCAGCGCAGCAACAACAAAGGAAGAGGTTCCTAGAGCCGACGGTGAACGTCGAAGAGTGCGTCCGCAAACTTGTCTCTCAAGATTCGGGTGTATTATACGAAGACACTGAACTTCAAATAGGCATTAAAAGTAAATGGCAAGGTTCTCGAGGTCGTTTGGCGTTGTATCTCGGAAACAAAACCGAGAAGAATATCCAATTTTCGCTCTCGGTGGACGACATACCGGAAGTGAAGACACAACTCGCGCCGTTACCACAAGATATTGGTCCTAAAATGCAAGTTCAGTGTCAAATGCAGTGCGCTTGTTACGCTGTCTTCGTCAATGCGCCAAAATTGCGTGTCACTTTCGATGGTCGAGACATACCTCCTATCGAGCTTCCGATTCACGTGGCGAAATTTTACTCTGTTGCGCAACAGACGCAACCGCAAGATTTCTTTGCCAAGTGGCACCAAATGTCTGCAATAGCACAAAAACAAAAAGTTATTGACGTGAACGCACAGTGTGCTGGTCTTTCGACCGTATGCAACGTCTTGAAAAACGCCAGGTGGACGATACACGAGCGCTTAGATCCCAATCCTGCCAACGCCGTTTTTGGCGCTCGGTTCTTCAGCGAGCAAAACGGCGAGTTACCCTTATCGCTCCGTTTAGAATCCGATGCTACGAACAGTTCGAGATTCCGAGTGACCGTCGTGAGCGTCGATTCAAACCTTAGCAATGCGGCCATGCGCATCGTGGAGCGCGCTTTGGTCTACTAGTTATTCTTAGTTCAAAGGGAGAAAATTGTGATGTGTTTTTGTATTTTACAAGATTTCTCTTCGTCTTAAACTAGTGTCTTCTTCATTCATCGTACCACTCCCGTCTTCTATTTTCAGCAGCACTTGCCGCTATTTCGCGTCTACGTAAGCTATTATTCTCTTCATTGTTATTGTTATTGACGTCGCCGTTGTCGGCTACGTTTCCGTTCTCCTCCTCGGCTTCATCCTCCGAGTCGCTGCTCAAACGGGTTTCTCTCCTTCGTCTTGGCTCGTCTCTATGCTGTCCAAACAACACTCCGGCTCTCCTCAGCACCCCTCTTTCGTCCTCTTCTTCCTCATCGTCCTCGCCAAAACCTCTACCGGCTAACCGAATATCCACTCCATTTCCGCTACCGACGTTTTCTCGAAACAAAAACTTCACCACCTTTGGTGTCTTTACCACTCTTCTCCCAGTCATCTCTGGATACACGCTCCACAAAAAGAAATACAAATGTCCAACCGCGCATCCTAGCAAATCCACCACCGGGCTCGATCCCAAAAAAGTACTAAACGCCAACAACACCCAAGGCAAGTACGGCGCCGTGAACGAAAACAATCCGAGAAAGGACATGTTCACATTTTCGTTTTTCCGTCCCCAGACGTACACCATCATGAAGGTTAAACTGGAGCCCAGAAATTGCACGTTTACGAACGGGGCAATCATCGTTAACAGCGACGCCCCGAAGAGGAGCATCCAGAAAAAATCCGCGGATTTGCCTCGAAACGTGCCTTCTTCGAGCATTCGGCAGTATCTCGCCAGGAAAAACATGTGGAAAATGAAATCTAAACCCAAAGCGCCGAAGAAGAAAAAGTTGGTGACCAGACGCCAGAATTGATATTCTTTGAAGACCAGGTTGGAGTTGAAGTAGACCGAGAACGGGGAGATGACCTGCACGCAAAAGAGAGAGAGAGAGAACGAGAGAACGCGTCAGTCCCGCTCTTTTTCCTGCTCCGGGTTTGCAAAGCGATTGGATTTTTCGACGACGTAAATGCTCTGCGTATAAAAAAAAAGAATTGTTTTTTACCTCTAAAGCGCACCCGGCGGTGATCAAGAACGACATGGTTAAGTAACACCGGGTCACGATTGGCGTTTGGAGGTACCACTCTTCCAAGTTCATGAGTGGTTGTTGGTGGTGCGCGCGCGCGCGTTTTGGTGCCGTTGAGGATGTCGTTCGACCTCTTCTTTTTTCTGTCGTTTTTTTTCTCTCGACTTTTCTTTTTCCAAAGACTGGTTATGATACCCTAAACTCAACTCAGCAAGGAATTTTGGACAAAAATTTCTGTTGGGGAATCGCGTCAAACGAACGCGCGTTGGAAAACCACATCACCGCCGCCGACGACGTCTCGCCAACGTAGTAAACCAAAACGATATGGGCGGAGGTCGCGACAAGCGCAAGAAGCACGACAAGAAGCTCGGGAAGGTCTCTTCGACGAAACTGTCCGGCCAGGCAAAAACGGAGCGGAAAACGGAACAGAACGCGAAGAAAAAAAAAGGCCGGACGAAAGACGACGACGCGGAGAACGACATCGAACGGATCTTGAAAGAGCTGGAGATTAAAGACGCGGAACGAACGGAGATTGTGATCGAGGCGAACTGCGGACGACCGATACCTGGACGAGCGAGCTGCACGTTCACGGCGACGACGTCGAGCGGGGCGGGCGGTTTTGCGTATCTTTTTGGCGGCGAACGCACAGAAGAGACGAAAACCGAGAAGGGAACGACGACGAAAACGCGCGTGTTCAACGACATGTATAAGTTCACGCCTCCCTCATCGAGTGGTGGGAAAAAAGGGGGGAAGCATTGCGTGCCGACGTGGACGAAAATTAACTCCATAAACTCGCCGCCTCCGAGAAGCGGGCACTGCGCCTATTACATGAAAGGGTACGTGTACGTCTTTGGCGGCGAGTTCACCTCGCCGAATCAGGAGAAGTTTAAGCATTACTCAGACTTTTGGAGGTTTGATTGCGAATCGAACGCGTGGGAACAGCTCGAGTCAGGGCCGAAAAATGGTGGTCCATCGGCGAGGTCGGGGAGCCGGTGCGTGGCGACGAAGAAGGATTTTATCGTCTTTGGTGGATTTTACGACGCGGCGGAGGAGATTCGGTATTTTAACGATTGTTACGCGTTTGATTTCGAAACGAAGAACTGGCGAGTGTTGGTAAAAGGTGGGATAGGGTCGAGTGGGCCGAGCGTCCGGTCGGCATGTCACGTGTGCGTGAATACCGTCGGCAGCAGTAGTGGTAGTAAGAATAGTAAAGATGGCGAAGAAGACGACGAAGAGAAGACATACTTATACGTTTACGGTGGGTATTGTAAGCACGTCGAAGACCCAGACGGGGATATTGACCCTCGAGATTTAGAAGATTTTGGCGCGATTGAAAGAGCGATTACTCGCGAAGATTGTTGGAAACTGGACGTTTACGGGAACAAGAAATGGCAAAAAGTGAAAAAAGCAGGACTCGCACCTCGCGCTCGAGCTGGTGCGTCATCTGTCGTGCATCTAGCGAGGAAACGTTTAATTTTATTCGGTGGCGTCGTTGACCATGAGATTAAGAAAGGTGACGTCATCGTCTCTGAGTTTCTTCAAGACGCATTTACGTTTAATTACAACACGGAAAAATGGTTCCCACTCACGCTCTTCGCGGAAAAGGACGAAAAAATAAAAACGGAAGAAGAGTCGAGAGAAGAAGCCAGGAAAATAGCCGCCGGTGAACTTGAAGGAAATGAAAACTTCAACGTCCGTTTATCGGATCGCGAAAAAGCCGCCGTGCGGATTCAAGCAACCTTTCGCGGGCACCGCGTGAGGAAAGCTATGAAACTATACCGAGTCGGCGGCGTCGTTTCCGAGTTGTTATATTCTCCTGGGACAGGAGAAGAAGCACCGAAAGCGACGGCAAAACCGAGAGGACGCATCAACGCATCTGTGTGTGTCATTGGAAACGATATGTGGTTATACGGAGGTATCGTCGAAGTGGGTGATGTGGAGGTGGTTTTAGACGACGTGTGGAAGTTGGATTTAGGCGCAAAAAGTAAATGGATTCGGTCGGAAAAAGTTTCAGAATGCGTCGCGAATCAATTGAGCGAACTCGAACTAGACGAAAATCTACAACAACGAGAGCAAGACAACAAGGATAGTGACAATGAACAAGACGACGACAAAGAGGAGGACGAGGAAGAATAACAGAGTGTACGTCGTATCGATCTTTATTGTGTGTGCTATAAAATGTTTTAGGCACGTATAGTAAGTCCATCATCACGTGTCGTTTTTCGTCGTCGGCGTCACACCGTCTCCTCGTCGTCCGAATACACGTCCGTCGGCAGGCACGATTGTCTTTCAATATACCTCACCATGTGTTTCCCGTTTTTCACTTCCGCCAACGCTCTCACGAGCGATTTCTTCCACGAACACCCGTTTTCTCTGAGCCATATGACCACGTCCCAGTGGGCTGCGTAAGCTGCTCTGGTAATCGCATTATGGTTGCATTTTACGCCTTCGTTTACCAATAATTCTACAACTTTACGCCTCCCGAATCTCGCCGCGCACGATACCGACGTCGAGTCCGCCTCGCAGTTGAACTCTTTCAGCAGCATCTCTATTACGTCGTCGTTTCCAGTCGCGTCGCCTTGTTCGATCGCGCGGTTGAACGTTGCCACCGTCAGAGGCATCCCCAGTTTCCTCGCGAGCGTCAGGGACTGTCGATCGCGTATCTTAAACTCTCTCGAGACGATCAGTTTCGTCGCCACCACGTCGGCGTGGCACCACCTCGCGCACTGCGAGAACACCTTCGCGCTGTTACCGTCGAGTTTGTTCACGACGTCGCGCCGGAACAGGTCGTTGCGCGTTTTGGAGAGCCGCTCGAGTTGCGACTCTTCTTCTTCTCCTTCTTCTTCTCCTCTTTGCATCTCGTCGTCGTCTTTGTCGTCGTCCGAATCGTCGTCTTTGGCGCGGCGTTCGCTGGTCGCGCGGTCGAGCGCGGTTGTCGATGATGACGATCGATTTTTTACGCGTATTTTTTTTGTCAAAAATGTTAAAAATGAAATCGAATTTAGAAACAAAAAATGGGATTGATTTCGTCAGAGTTTTGTCGTCGCCGGTTTTTGCGCGCGAAAAAGACAAAGAGAGACAAAGAACGAAAGCGAGAGACGATGCGCGAGAAGCACCGCGACGATGGAGGAGGGCGGCGACGCCGACGAGGAGGAGGAAAATGGACGAAGGTTTGCCGGAGACGACATTTCGGTCGCATCCAAAAAATCCAACACGTCTTTGTCATCGCGTGTGCGGTGACGAGGTGCGCGTCGATGACGAGGAGAAGCACCGTCGTCACGCAGAGATGGGGCGCGTTTTCAGAAGTGCAGGCGTACGGCGGCGGCGGGTTTTGGCAAGAAAATGACGAGCTCGCGTTAGACGTCTTATCGAGAGAATACTCCGTGTGTTCGTCGAATGCACGCTCGCTCGCAACGGTTTCGCTGTCCGATTTCGACTACCGACAAAACGAAAACGGACACAAATACGTGACGATTATTGGGACGTATTTTACCGGATGCACTCCCGGGAGACTCGATTATCCGACGTTGACGACGTATTTGAAGAATTTTTATGATTTTTACGAAAGTGTAGGGGCGACATCGCACGTCGCCACGCTCATCTCGCTGAAGAACGGCGTCAATGCGGGCGTCTGCGAAGCGTGGATGACGCACGATGCGACTTCGGTGAATGTTGGTAATATGGGCGGAACCTACCCGTTAATGATTGATGATAAGGATAGAAGTTTGATGTATTCGTTTTTTGATGCGGCTGTGCATCCACAGTATGCAATTTTGGATCATTGCATGCGGGTGGCGAAATTTTTGCCGGGCACGGCGGAACAAGAAGGCGAGGAAAGTTTGACGAGCGTTGTGACGAGTTTAATGTTAAACATTTCCGCGAGTTGTGGCGAGGAAGAGAGAAAAACGAGCGATGTTTTGAAGGAGAGAGTGAGATCGAAAGATGAGTCGTTTGTTGCGGATGGGGTTGTGATGACGAGCGAGAGCGCTGGGGACTATTGCGTAGACGCGTTCGGCCCGCAATCAAATCGAGGTTCGGTTAAAGTTGTCGAAACTGGATTAAACACACCGAGAGCTTTAGCGTTTAACGGTGAAAATGAAATATGGATTGCGACGGCTGATGATGATTCCTTGCGTTTGATCAGTCTAGATGATGCGACGAAAACAACTGCGACGACATCGAGAACGGTCACAGATAGGGCGAAGTACCATTATTTAGATAAAGTGAGTCAAATATCGTTCGGTTTAGATGGTAATTTCGCTACATGTCAAGAATCGACTAACGATTACGATGGTATGAAAACGAGTAATTATTTTATGGGACCAACCTTGTACGATTCTGGGATCGTGCCAACTTCAGAAGACATCAACATTGATCTGAACGGCGAAAAATGCGACGTGCGCACGTACGATCAATCGAGTAAATCATGTTTTCTCACGCACGAGGACATGCTCCACGCTACACCATTGTGTATGGGTATCGCGCACGATGGTGAATCTCGAACGAGTCATGGCAACGTGTTTTGGGCTTTTGACGGTTATAACAACACTTTAGTGCGTTACGATTTCGAGAAGCCGCACGGGCCGAAAAGTTTAGACCATGATTTAGCGAACGTTCGTAGGTACGATGAAGTGCAATTGAAACGGGTACCGAACGTACCATCGCATATTGTTGTAGATAGCGCGACAAGAGCAGTCTACATCGCAGACACCGGAAATAACCGAATTATTGTTTTGAATGCCGATTCGGGCAGGTTCGCGTACCACGCTCGTAGCGATTTAGGCGGCGCGTACACGTCCTGGTCGTCAGAAAAAGCCAGCTTCGAGTATAGCGTGTTTGGATGTGCTCAATTTAGAACGTTCATAGAAGATTTAAATAAACCATCTGGCTTAGCCATTCAGGGCAACGTTTTGTACGTCTCAGAGTATGGTACTGGAAAAATCAAAGCGTTCCAGAAAACGTCAGGCGTGTTGCTGGATACGTTTGAAACTGGATCGATGGCGTTAGGTGGTATTGCGTTCCAAGAGTCTTCGAATAGATTATGGTACGTGTGCCGCTCTTCGAATTCGCTGAGATACATCGATGTGTCGATGACCGCGCAGAGTTGTAGTGGGAGCACGGGTACAATCCCGAGTGGTAATGCGATTTATTTCGGTACGGTACCGGCGGACGGATCTTCAGATTTATGCCCGGCGCTGCCTACGACCCTGGGTACTGCAGTAAACATCGAACACGACGATGGGTATTTAAACACGACGATGTTGAACTATTCGTACGGTATGACAGAGAATTGCATGGCGTGCGACGAAGACTGCGATAATGACATGTTACTCATGGCAGGATGGTTGTGTCACGTTTGCTTGCCGCAACCCTGCGAGAACGACGGCGTGTGCACTAACATCCAAGGCAAAGGATACAGTTGTGCGTGTGCTGAAGGTTTTACTGGCGATCGATGTCAAAGCATAGCTTCGCCACCATCACCCTCGTCCGGAGATAGTATACATACGCGGAGAAGTTTTACCTCTTTCGGCATTGTGATAGGGTTAATTTATTTATTGGAATGGTTTTGAATCATGGAGGAGTTTTTACTTAGGCACGTAGCATGATGTATTGTTGTACAATTTGTTCTTATTTATTACTTACTTAGGATAGGTCAAACGCTTTTGCGTTTGAAATAGCGTACACTAATTTCTTTTCCATCTCTTCGTCGGTATCATACGGTGGCAGCTTCAAAAGGTTCATACACGTCGCCGCGCTGGGGAGTCTCGTCACATCCGCCGCTGAGTTTGCGCCGCTTCCGGATGCCGCGCGATGGACGCAAAATGGCGGGTTTAACGCGCCAAAACCCAATAGAGGTGTGTTTGCGCTCGAAGTGACAAATTTTAAAAGTTTTCTTTGATTTTCTTTGCTCATATGTCGCGTCACTCGCCAAAGTCTTTGTATGACTGGATGGTCGGCGTCGTATCCTCCCATATAACGAGACGAACGCGCAAGATCATCCACATCTACACCACCACCGGAGCCGGATATTAACAACCCCAACTCCGCGGGCGTAAAGAGTTTCAGCGTCGATGGACGTACCATGGCTCGAAAGCCATCAACGAAGGCTGCAGATTGGACACGAATCTGACCGTCGAGTAAATACGTCGCCATCGCGTGTAAATACGACGGATAATTTCTCTTGTTCACGCGAATATTCGAGCCATTCGGAACTAAATCGACATATCTTGGACTGTCTGGATTCGTATTCGAGCGATCGAGCGCGACAAAGTACAACTCTAAATCATCAAAGTCGCCCTCGCTGAATCCTTTGAGCATGATGAGATTTTTGTAGACTTCTGGGTCAAACGTGGTTAAATCAGAAAGCTCAGGAGGTTTACCTCGTAACTTGGAAAGAAAGAAGCCCGCAAGAGGCGCATCTAAAAGAATACCTTCCCCACACGCCTTACCAAGAATGACACCTAAATAAAAATAGGAGTACACGAGCCACTTTTCTCTGTCGCTCTCTTCGTTGCTATCGTGCATAACCATCACATCGTTGTCACTGTCTTCTGAGAATTGCTTTTCCAACGTATTCGCGTACCTTGGGTTTGGAAAGAGCGTCCTATCTGGCGTTTCAGAAAACAAAAAGTTCCCCTCTTTTGGATCGAACGCCTCTTCCACCGTTGCACTCAAGAAATCTTTAAACAAACCGCCACCATCGACGCCCGCCTCCTCTGCACCGTGTTCGTTGATAAACTTCACTCGAACATTTCCTTGCAAAGCCTCCACGCATTTCCGCATAGTGACGAAAGGACTAGAAGAGGATTGGTCTAACAAGAGTTGTTTGAATCCTTGTCGCAACACCTTTCCTCTTTCGACGGTGATATGCACCTTATTATGTTGCACTCCATCGATGAACCAAGGCGCATCTGAATTTGCGGCGCTCATTCCCATTTCCTGCCTGCGAAATTTCTCAGTCGCGGTGCCAAACGCGCGGACTCTGACTTCAAATGGTGCCAAACACGAACATTTACTTAAAACGTTCGAAGCTCTCGATTTGCGCCCGCCTTCGCCAAATTCGCGAAGGAAGGAATCCACAGCCGGCGTTAAAAAACCAGAATCCATGCCGCCACACAGTTCGACGGCATAAAACAGCTCCGGAGGTGCGAATTGGCGCCGACCATTGCGATCGAATAAGTTTTGTAAAACAGACGCGGTAGCTTCGATTTGGGAATCTTCCGTTCGTACTGCTCGATTGCTGCTGTTGTTATTCAAACTCCCTCCGTTGGTGAATGGATTTTCCCATAATTGGAACCACAAAGTGTTCTTGGCGATTTCGACCAAAAACTTCGACTCGTCAATCGTGAGCGGTTTCCCAATGACGTAAAACTCTTCGTCATCAGCAGTTTGAGCGTACACGGCGTAAATTTCTGAAAAGGCACCCAACTGTTGTCTCCATGTCGGATCGCGAATCGTATCTTTCGGACTTTTTGCGTATTGCAAAGACACGCTGCGCCAAAGGTTCCGCATGACATCTGCGCATTGAAACGCGAACGTGGCGAGAAAGTACACGCGGTCTTTTCCTCGAAGGACACCTGAAATTCCAAGGATATATTTTGCAATTTTTGCGGTGTTATTTTCACCATTATCTCCTTTCGCGTTTTCTTCTTTATTTACGTTGACGGCACACGCACTCGCGAGCTGCGAAGAAAGTATCGATGAAGGCGGATTCCAAAGCGACGCGAGCTGTCGCTTCAATAAAGGCGGTACTTTAACCGCGTCGAATGTACCTTTCTTCACTGTTGATGCTTTCGTGCGAACTGGTTTCTCGTTGAAATCCTCGTCGTCGTTATCGAATAACGTGCTCTTTCCCCTATCGTTTCTCGAAAAGCTCGATGCATAGTGATTTACGTCTTCGTCTGGCAACGCGGACAGTGGCAACGCGTCAACTAACATCCCGCAAGTGTTCGCAAACAAAAGTGCATTTTCAATTTCACCACCATTCTGTGCGTCTGCGTCGTCTCTGCATCCGACACCAAATTCTGGCGTACGCGACCATTCACACACATTACCTAACATCCACGCAGTTCGCGAATATCCTTCCTCTCCATCTTGCGCTCCTACAAAACTGCTACTTGTTGTAGAGAGCGCTCGAAGAAAAAGCGTTGCAGTTGGTGCGAAGAACTTCGCGTCAATAGCAGAGAGAAATGGTGACGGCGAATCCTCCGACTTGTACTTGTTGAGTAATTTTTGAAAGACTAAAGGGCAAGTGAAAACTTGTACGGCAAACGATTCGCCCCAATTATCTCCCTTTGATACTCCAACATCCATCGCATCTTCTTCGTGTCTTCCTGCACTCGCTAACGCAACGCGACCGAATTCGCTTATTAACGTAAATAACGCGCGTTCTTCGAATATGATAGATGTGGTGTTCGCATTCCTCACTAAATGTTTGACGATGTCGTCGTTGAATGAAACCGCCCCTTTGATGTTCCTCGCTTCATCCCTCGCCACTTCCCTAATTAACGCATCCGACGCGTCGCCGTATCTAAGAAGGTATTCGCACGTCAGTTCTGCTATGACACGTTTACTCGCGATATATTTTGCTGCTTTGTCTTCTATGCCGTCACCAATCTCTCCTTCAACATTCCTCGTCTCGCTCAGTCGTCTCAAACACCATCTCAGCGCCTTTGCTATTATTCTTCTACGTATCTTTCGTCGAGCGTCGGCGTCTGTCTCCCCATTTTCTTCGTCCATCCAAGCTGGCAGCACATCGCGCAAAACTTTGCTCATCGTCTCCATATCTTGCACGTCTCGATTCTCACTCCTCGTCCCATCTTCATCCATCCTCCCCTCCTCGTCGCGGGTGTTACTCGAAGGTACCGGCCAAGATGTGTAAAACGTCACGCGTTGCAAATGCTTAAACAGGGCGCACGAACACTCGCTGCTTCTGCGCGAACATTCCCGGCACACCCCGCCGCCCGTCTTCCCGTCTTTTCGGCCAAAGTTTTCGTCCTTCTCTCTCATCCCCTCCATCGCGCGTCTCAACGCCTTCGCGCTCCTCCAATGTTTCTGCATCACCACGGTCGCTTTCACTTCCATTCTCATTCGGTGTCGTTGTTCTCGTTCTTCTTTCGCGCGCGCTAACGTTTCTTCTTTCGTCAGATTCCACTCTCGTCCGTTGTTTCCTCTCGTCGTCGTCGTCGTCGTCTCTTTCGACATCATCGCCGCACCGTTACTACTCAAAGTCGTCGATGTCGCGACATCGCTCCTTCCCTTCCTCCCGGACAAATCGATCCTCTTCCGTCGCGCGCTGTTCCCATCGAACGAGTGCAAAAACGACATGTCTTGTCTCGTCTTGTCTGTCGTTTCGCGATCGTTGTTTTTTGACAACGCGCTTCCTTTTTTTTATGTGTGTGTGTGCGTCGCGCGCGCGCGCTTTCTCCAAAAGCGCTTTCTTCTCTGTCCAAAAGAAGGACGAAGAAAAGCGTTAGGGTTTAAGGTCTTATAAAACCCTAAATGAAACACAAAGAGGGAGGGAAGAGAGAGAGACTTTGGTGGCTTACTTTTATCGAAGACCGATATGGCGTCCTCGTCGCCGTCGGCGTCGAAAGAAAGCGGAAAGGATGACGAGGAGGAGGGACACCCGATGCCACCGTTCCCGATCAAATCACCGACGACTGGGAACGACTTACCATCGATGCGGAAAGAATTGAGGGAGCAATTACAGTTGGCGATAGTCAGAGCCAGAGAGAGGACGAAACGGGACGAGCAGACGAGGACGGATGGGAGGGCGGAAGGGAGGGCGGAAGACGAGGACGATGACATCGGACGCTTGACGAGTTCTTTGGAAGGTCTGGTTGCGGTCGCGGATGGGAATCTCTCCGTACTTGTCACCGGAGATAAACGATTCGCGACGACGCAATTCGCGTTCGAGTGCATAGAAAGAATGGACCCGCAGAGGGTTTCCGTGACGGTGTCGCCGGATTTTGCCAACACGAAAGAGTTCGACGTGGTCATCATTTTTGTAGACAGCGAGAGCGTTTTGGAGGTTTTGGAGGAGACAAAGCTCGTCGCGAAAAGGGTTGGAAGCGAAAATGTGTTCATAGCGGCGTTCGTGAAAGAGGAAGACGAGGACGAAGATGACAAAGGCGGGGAAGAGCGAGAGATGCGAGCAGCTTTAGAAAGCGTTCGGAGTAGCGATTCGGTGATGCCTTCAGAAATAATGCCGACGAAAGAAGAAGATGAGGAGTATAGCGACGCGCAGATTAAAATATTACGAAACGCGCGGGGGACAAAGAGGGACGTGGAGAAAAACGCGGCGAAGATACCGGAATTGAGCTCGAGAGACGCTCCGATTACGGAGTTCGAGAGGCAAACATTAGCGATACAACCGATAGAAATGTCGTCGTCGACGATAAATAGAGCAACTAGTTCATCGAAAAAGTCACCATCTGGTGGCGGACAATTCCCGATGAAAATATCTTTCCCTAACGACCAAGGCGACGAGGGGTTCTTACGCGCAGAAGCGATGTTATGGAACGTCGCGTTGAGTAGCGGCATCGATCAATCCAACGCGTGCGCGTTTGAACACGGTGGAAAGAGCGGTAAGAAGAATATGATGATGTTTCACAGGCGAGAACAAATAGAATGGGTGAAAGGAATCGAGCGCGCATTAGAGAAAATTGAGGAGTCGAGGTTGCGGCAAGTGAAGAGTCAATTGGCGAACATATACGTGGAGGCGAGCGGATTAGACGCCGTAGAGGTCGGTTTGATCTCACCTGAGAAGAGAGGCAAGAGAGAGAACCCTGAATAGATGAAACCTATGTTGCTTGTAGTATAATTAGGAACTTTTTCTACTGCTCGTCTAACAACTACATAGGTATTTAAAACGCTATTATATATATGACACCTCAATTAATTAAGCTTTGGCGGCTTTTTGTTCTTCGCGTAAGGTACTAAACGCGACGCGCCTTGCGCCGCCGATGCCTTTTTCGCCGTACATGGCGAATATGTACGAAAATTCCAAATCAGAACACGCTTCAAAGAGCTTGAAAATGCCCGGTTTTAACCGATCTCGAATAGACGCGAAGATTTCAGTGTTGTTTTCGTTACCGCTGTTAATCTCAATCTTTCGATTATCGGAAGTGGCGGTGACGCTCGCAATGACTTCAGCTAGGATGTGCGCGCAATAAAACTTTTTGATCCCGCTCGCTTTGCACGCTTCGAGACTTTTTGAGAGACTAGCGGCACATTGAATGAAAGCCTCGTGGTGTTCAATTTTATGTGAAGATATTGAAGACCATTGGCGCAACATGTCGACTAAATGTGCAATCGCTGCGGTGATAATATTCGTCGACCGTTTCAATTGTTCTTTGCGATGATACATCGTCACAGTGACAATGTCACAACACAACATGAAAGACTCAAAATCCAATTCTTCCGTTTCAGTATGAGTACCACCGAACGCACGCGCAGATACCTGAACAATTCTACCGACAGCTCTGGCGCTGAGCGCACACTCGTAATCGCCTTTTGCAACGAGATTGCACAAAATGGCCAGCGACCGTCGTCGGGTTAAACATCGAACTTTGTTGAAATGTGGTTCACATGCGTGGAGTAAACTATCAACGAGCGATTCGTTCTTTTCGTCGTCGAAAGTTTTCCGCCACGCGAATTTTGAGCAACTAGTAAACGCTTCGAGCATCCAAAATGTAGACTGCATTCGCAGGTTTTGCGCGGAGAGAAGAGCGCTGTCGACATCGATTTCGATTAGTGCATTTCTCGCGAAAGCATCTTCTCTGTGTAATCTGTCCGTGGCAAACTGTACTGCGAATCGTCGCGCTTCTTTGCTCGACGATTCGAACAACACTCGTAAACATTTTGTTCTTTCTCGATGTAACTCGTTTAAAACTGTCACGGCGCCGTTAAATTTGTGACTGCTAAAATGGTGAAAATTCTTCAGCAACGCGGTGAAAACAATCATAAACGCCTCCGTCTCGAATGCGATTCCAGGCGATGCAAGTAAAGAGACGCATCCATAAAGATACATCATCGCTTTTGTGTTTGTATTTAAGTCACCTTTGAGTTCCTCGTTCACAAAATGCAATGCCCGGTCCAAGTGAGAAGCGACCGAATCGCCTGAGGAGCGCATGACGTTTTGCGTCGCCTCAGAAGAGGAAGATAAAGACGAGAATGTTTTAGCTCGCACGCGGAGACTGTGCCCTAATCCTGCCAGCGCGTATCCAAAACATACCGACGTCGCGTGCGCTTTTACATCATTTTTGAACCTGGCTAATAGCGACTCGAAAACTTCTTCCCTCTTTTCAAATTTTTTCACCCAAGCGGCGATGGCTTTGTCGTCTTCGTCACTCAGTGCATCGCGCATCTGTTTACACGCAACGGCTAAAGCCATGGCGTCTTTGAAATATAACTTACTGATTTTTGCGCTCGATAACCGGGACAAATTTTCGTCTTCTTCATCAAAAGGATGTGATGCAACGGCGTACTCTTCGAGATACGGAAGCCACGCGCTCTCGGGAATCGAATCTCCGATTTTACCCAGGGCGTCTCTTGTGCTTTTGCGATGTGGCCAGGTGGAAGGTGATAGATTTTCCTGTGCATTCCTCGTGTCTACTTTAGAGCGAACCCTTAAAATAGTCTTCAAAGGCGACGGCGATTTTATTTTGTTCGCAAGTTTCGAGACAACCTCTTCTGCCGCGAGCGCGAGCGCTTCCAAAGATGTATAGAAACGATCCTCGCGTTCCTTCACATCGGCCTTTTCGCGATGCGAGAACGACGAGCTCATTTGCAATTCCAAAGCTTCCATGACATCGATCAATATTTTCTCAGAATTTGTAGCAGATTTCCTCAACCACTCGCAAAGTGCATCAATCCAAAGCGTAGCCGAGACGAAATCATCAAGAGCAGCAAATTTTCTGCGCCTAATCCTCGACGCGAAATACCTCATCGCTTGATCTTTAGATGCTCGTTTTATCCACGTACTTGCATGCTGATGCAACAAATCATACCTCATATCAGTTCCATCGTCCCGTTCTTTCTCGTCTGTCAATATGCAATCGATGAGTAACTCAGCCTTTTCGTTCGAAAAGGAATCGTTCGAGAGCGCTTGCATCGCGCACGGGAAGATCGAAATAAAATCTATCGTCGTTTTCAACTCCCGAACGTGCTGAATAAAGTCATCAAAGAGCGTGCGATTGTTCATCAATATATCCCCGACGACAGGATTAATTGCCATGGCATCGTATATCGCCCAATCCCGCGGCTCATTTCGTCCAAGTTTATCGCATTGCTCGCGGGTGAACGAGTCAGATATCCCCTTATGAATGCTTTTCACGACCATTCCAAAAGTGGTTAAAAGCTTCGTCGATTTCTTCGTTCCCAAAACCTTTGCGCACATCTCGAAAAGCTCCTCGCGTTGACCTTCAAGCATACTTGAGGCATGTCTTTCTAATGCTTTCAAAATCGTTTCCGAACGGAAGAGCGCATTCATGCCGTGCAGTTCATCTTCGCTCTCATTCGGAACGCGCTTGAATGCGCATCCAACGCATTCGACAAAGTCTGCGAATTTACGACGCGTTGCAAATGCCGTCATAAGATTAAGGAGAAATGCAGTCGCCGCTGTACCATTCAAACCTACTCGTAAGATGCAACTTTCCGCTTTTTTTTCAAGCAAGCGAAAATCGATGGAGAGAACGGCATCCAAGATATTGGCGTAATTCATCATATTCTCGTCTTTTTCGCCGAAAAATTTTACCAGAAACGCCTCGATGGCAATTTTTGGAGGGTTGCCTTTGTCGTACGCTTCATACACGTCCTCTTTTGTCTTTATAGCGCGCAAGATATTCACGATGTGTTTTTCTTTTTCTTTCGATGACGCGCTCGCGATGGCTCCAAAAAGTCTTGAAAATACCTCTCTTGTATCTCTCAGCGCTTTCTCCGCGATCTTCTTCGTTGTTGCCGCGTTTCTCTTTCTCTCCTTCGATGCACAAAACACTTCGAAGAACCACGGCGCGAATCGTATCGCGTGTGAATCCCTTGCGTTCGTGATGCGTTTCGCAAAGTGTAAAATGAACGTCGGTATTTGCCGATTAATTTTTAATTTGTCCTCTTCCGACACGCCATCGCCAGCGTCGCCGTCGCCTTCTTGTTTCTTTCGCTTCTCGCCTCGATTCTGCCTGTATCCCTTCTCGTCTTTTGTTTTTTGAAACGCGTCCGGGTAATATCGCAAGACCGATTCTCTCGCCACCGTCAAACGCATAGCGCTTTCACTAAGTTTCATCAATTCTACGTTGTCGCTCGTATCCGCCGATAGTAACACATCGACAAACTCTTTCGTCACGTTCTGTTGTTTCTCCATACTTGTAGCTACCGTCACCGACACACCATTGCTATCATCGCCTCTACTCCTACTGCCAAAATCCTTCCTTCTCAACTGTCTCGCGCATAACCTCAAACTCGCTTCGCGCATCACCGGAAACCTTTCAAACGCAACCACGCACATCTCCGTGCATGCGTCCAAAGACGGCGCGTACTTAGATGCCGATAACACGTTCGAGAGAACGTCTGAGCATTTCGATAGCACCGATTCACCGCTATCCCTATCGCCACCATCGGCGAAAAGCTTCATACTTTCGCTAAAACATTTCACCATCCTATTCGCGTTTGCCGGATTAAAAGGCACCGGTTCTTCCATAGTTCTGTCTTCTCCAACAACGTCGTCATCCTCGTTGCGTTTATCCTTCTCGTCGTCGTTGTCGTCCTCGAATACTCTGATCATTTCCTCTTGACAAATTATCAATGCGTCTGTTAACGTCCTCCACAACGTCTCGACATTCGCCTTCGTTCGCAAAGCTTCTTCCTTCTCTTCGTCTAGGGAACCAAAAGCCTTCCCGAAGTTGTGTTGTCGACGTGCGATGTCGGTCTTCTTTTGTTTCTTTCTCTTCCCATCGTCGCTCGCGCCAACGTCTAAAACTATCGTCGGTAAAACGCTCAGCGTCCACTCGGCGACGACTCGCGCCAGCGCGAGGCGCGCGCGACGACCTCGTCGCTTTTCCTCCTCTTCCTTCAAAGCACATGTCTCGCCGCCTTTTGGGCACGACGCAACAACGGTCATCATCGTCATCCTCGAGCGCGCGGTTTTCACCGCCTCGAGTTTTTCCGCGAACGACTCTTTCGCGCCGAAAAAGAACCGGCGCGTCTCGACGCACTCGCGATGCGTCGTCGTCGTCGTCGTCGTCGCGAGTGCGGGGAGGGGCATGACGACGACGACGACGACGATGCTCTTATTTTTTAAGGGAAGAATTGGAATCCAAAAAGTGGAGACGTTTTTGGAAAGCAAATTTTGCCAAAAACCAAAAATTTTCCTCATTTCCCTTTTCCCTTCCCCTTTTTCCCTCTTCTTTCTTTCGAGGGGCGACGACGTTCCCGGACGACGACGACGACGACGTTGACTACCACCACCACCACCGCATGTGGCGGCGGTCTTTCCTCCCGTACAAAGACAAGTACGAACGCGCGTTCGTTCCAAAAAATCACACTTTTGTGACGGGCGAGGAAAAGGAGGACAACGAAGACGCGAGTCGAGTGAAAATTAGTCAGTGCTCGAGCGCGAGCGAATTGAAGAAACGGTTCGGAGATGGGGACGCCGACGCCGACGATCGCGACGAGACGACGGAGAAAAACGCCAACGTCGATCGAGACCCTATTCCAGAGACTGGGTTTACCATTTGGGACGCCTCGCTGCTTTTGGCGGCGTATTTACGGCAGAAAGAGAAGATGGAGGCGCTTTTTTTGCCAAGTAGGGGTTCGCGCGGCGAAAGAGCGAGAGGAACCGTGTGCGTCGAACTCGGCGCGGGGACAGGCGCGGGGACGCTGCTTTTCGTCGAAGCGGTTGAAACGATGATGTTGTCGAGAACCGATGCAAAAAACGCGGCGGTGCGATTTGTGGTGACCGATTTAGCTCCTTGTTTACCTCTGTTGCGTCACAACGTGAACGAGAGCCAGATGTCAGATATAGTACAAGTCTCGCGGTTAGAGTGGGGGGGAAGGAGAAGAGAGAAGGACATAGAAAGCGTCAAGAATATGTGCGCGTCTACTCAAATAGATCTCGTTATCGGCGCGGATTTGGCGTACACGTCGAACGAGCAAGTTATACAAAATTTAGCTGCCACGGTGAAATTGTGCGGGAGTCGTTCGTGCGTGATGGCGTTTTGTCGAGAGCATAACCCGAGCGCGGTGGATTTGTTTGAGAAATTGTGCGAGGATACGTTTACGATTAGGAAAGTAACTAATTCTGATCTTTTGTGGCCTGAGCACATGCGCGAGGATTCAGACGATTTTGTCATTTTTGAAATGTCGCGACGCGTTGATAGTCTGATTTGAAATGTATAAATAGTAAGTAGTCTTAGAGATTCTCTACATACACTACTAGGTAAGTAGTTTTACACGTGCGTATTGCTAATACGAGCTCTCAGAGCTCAAAAGTATTATAATTGCGAAGCTAAACTAGCGGAAGAAACATTCCTGGATGATATATTGTTCACCACTCTCGTCGAGCACAAGGTAAACAAACCGATCGCCACGAAACCAATCGCGACCATTTTTTTAAACACGCCGGTAACTGTTGCAAGCGACGAGCGAATGTCGCACATTTGTTCAAACTCTGTCGCGTCGCCGCCAGGTCCAGTCGATTGTGCTTTAGCTGCCGGATGAATCTCGCTAATCGCCGCACCTAACGTCCATTCCACTTCGGATCCGTTGACATCTTCCGCGTATTCAATCATTCGCAAACCGTTCCGCGTATTGTCGCTATTCACTCCCGTACTATATTTCGGAAACCCAAAACCAACCGAATTAGAATTGTCGTCTATGCTCAGCAACGCGTCTAAAAGCGCGGCGTCGAAACATCTACCGTTCAACCTATCCGAAGGCGTGTTTGGATCCTTCCCGTCAAACTCTGACGAGACGACGTTCCAGTTCGTCGCGCACAACGATTTACCCGCATCCGTTATTTCTAATAAAGTCGGTTTTGGAAACGTCACTAGCGATGACGGCATCACGACGGAGATGAAGTGCGTCACGTGATAAAGTAAACTCATGCCTAAAAATTTCTTCGTCTCACCGACGTCTTCGCTCAACAAGGCTTTCGGCAATCTCATGTCCCCATTCCCATCTTCTGTGAGCATTTTTTGAATCTGTTTTTTCAAACCTAACGCGCACTTTTCATAATCCCCGGACCCGATCAAAATCGCATCCGACGACGTTTTCACCTCGTATCCTACAAAACTGCACGGATCTTTCTTCTCGCCTCTCATTCCTAACGCCTCGCGCCATCTCTTTTCCATATGATTCGCCCCGTAGCCTAAATATGATTTCACTCGCACCGCTTTCCTCAACTGTCCCATGCTCGAAATCTTCCTCTTCTTCGTGAACCCACTTGCGCTTAACGTGACAACCTGCGCAGACCCACCCCCAACGTCAATCGCCCCGACCGATTCCTCCAACGGCTTCCTCGCAGTCGTTTCTCTCAACAACCGATCCCTCTCCTCCTCCGGTAAACCTCCAAACCCGTCCACATCTGCACCAATACTCGTTACGTCTACTCCAACTAAATAATTCGCCGCCAACCACGCGTAAAACCCTTCATCTTCACCATCGATGGTTTTAAAATGCTCCTTTTCCACTCCGATAGCAAATCTAGGCAATGATTTTTGCACGACCGAAGCGACCGATCTCCACAACTCAATTTGCTCTTTATCCGTTAAAATCCTCATACCAGCCGTCGCCCACACGTATAAAGGCACTCTGGTTTTCTTTCTTTTCCTCCCTCCTTTACTCAACCCCTCTTCTTCGATCCGTTCGATTTTTGCCATGGCGCCTCGCAACATGGGCACGATTTCCTTCTCGACGTCCTTCGCGCTCTTCCCGCTCAACCACGCCAGTGGATGCTCGCTTTTCACTTTTTTCCCGATCGTGGTGAGCGAAAACAACCGACCATCCGTGGTGCTTTCCAACGAGTTCACTCGAAACGTGTGTGCTCGACACCCCGTCGATCCCGCGTCGACGAACACGATGAATTCGGGAACTCCCACATCGCACATGATGTGTCGCGATCCTCCTCTCGTAAAGGTCCTCCCTTTCGTGGACAGAGACGCGAAAAACTCGACGTCGAGCAGCAAATACGCGACCGCGAGCAGCGGCAGCGCGATTTTCAAGAGAACGTGGATGATCTTGGTGGTGGTGTTCGGTCCCACGCCGACGGTGTTGCCACTCCCGAAAGCGGCGCTCATTAATCCTCCAAAGGTGTTCCGAGACGACATCATCATCGTTTTCTTCTTCGACGGCGACTCTGGGGGCATCGAAGAGGAGAAGCTGCTGTTGCTGCTCTTCGCAAACGCCGTCGCGCTCGAGGACGCTCTGAGCATGCAGTCGAGAGCGCGCGCGTCTTCTGCGTTGGTGTTGGCAGTGTCTCTTTTGATATATCAAAAGCGCGATTGGATTACTTTTTTTTTTTTGTGGGGGCGATTTTTTCTTTTCCAATTCTTCTTCATTTCTCAACACTTTGCGATGAACGCGAAGTGCTTTCGATTGGATACGACGCATCCAAAATGACGACGACGACGACGACGACGAGTCAGACGACGAGTCAGACGAAACTTCCAATCGTCGATCTCGGGGGACGGCTGTCGAGCGACGAGATCGTCGATGCCATTCGCGAGGCGTGCGAGACGCGCGGGTTTTTCGTGCTGAGGAATCATTCAGTCACACAGAACGCGATACGTGGGATGCGGGACGCGCAGAGAGCGTTTTACGCGCTGAGCAAAGCGACGAAACTGAAAGCGAAACAGAACGAAAACAACCGCGGGTACACGCCGTTCGGAGAGGAGACGCTGGATGTCAAAGCAAAGGGAGATTCGAAGGAAGGATATTATATAGGTCGAGAGTGCGACGAGCATGAGGCACATTTGCCGTTACGAGGGAAGAACGTGTGGTTGACGGACGAAGACATCGAAGAGAACGATATGGACGCGAAAGGCGTTGGACGTCAGTTTCGAGAAGGCATGGAGAAGTATTACGAAGAAATGGTGACCTTTTGCAAAGGTTTCATGCCAACGTTCGCAGAGGCGTTAGGATTAGAGAAGACGTTTTTCGACGACAAGTTCAAGCCGCACAACGCGCTGTTAAGACCTTTGAAATACGGGAAAGTGAAGAGCGAAGGCGATCAGTTTGGATGTGGAGCGCATTCGGATTACGGCGTGATTACGGTGTTGTGGGTACAACCTGGATCGGAAGGCTTAGAAATTTTTGACGAGAAGAGTCAAAGTTGGATGCGAGTGGATTTAGAACAAGAGAAACGGGAAGAAAACGAGCCAGATGACTTCATATGCAACATAGGAGATTGCATGCAATTTTGGACCAACGATCGATTTAAATCTACAGTGCACAGAGTGATTACGGATGGGACCAAAGAGAGATACTCGGCGGCATTTTTTTACGAGCCTAGCTATGAATGCGAAGTGGAACCTATACTTGGAGATGGAGAGGAGCCAAAGTATGAGAAAACGACTTTTTTAAAGTACATTCTGGCGAAGTACGACGCGACGCACGAGGGTTTCGATAGTAAAATGAGCTCGAAGAAGTGATTTGGATGTATATAATTTGATTTGTACAAATAGTTACCTACGCGTACGTAGATGTTTTTACAACACGATATTTTTTATTGTATATATGTATAAAGCAAAGCAAGCCGCTTGCGCGCACAACTAATAAACAAAGCTTGGTCAACTAAAAATACGTTGTATTTGTATAGTTTGTCAGTACATTTTGTCGTCAAAGAAGAGCATCTCTTCGTGCGACTTGTATTTGTTCCTCTCTCGATTTCCATTCTTCCTCTTGTTCCCACTTTTCGGCGCGACGCTCCGTTTTTCCAAGGCGCTTTCAATAGCAGATTCCTTGTCGCTAGACGATTCGTATTCTAAATCGCCCGTAACGTGATGAGAATACAAGGGCCAATGTACTTGCGGGTTCTTCATAGACTTTCTCTGCTCTGACTGTATGCGCATTTGCGCGCACACGTCAAACACGCGCCATTCGTCCACTTTCGATCGACGACAGCAAGATTCTAAGAACGCCAAGGTGACGGTGTTCAAACCAACCTCGCCATCTTTCGCTTTATCGAAAACGCTCAAGGCGGAGGAGACGTCGTTGAGTCGACAACATTCGTCGATGAGCGCGCCGTACATTTTCGAACGCGGGGTATCTTTTCGGTACGGTTTGTTTTGTTTTTTCTTTCTTGAAAGACCATCTCTTCCTTCGTTTTGTGGAATAAAATCTTTCTCGTAGTATTCCCAGAACTCCATGGCAGATGTGAGATCGCCGGAACGCGCGAGTGCCTCCACGAGCGCGCACAAAACGTCCGCGCCAAACAGAGAAGTTTCGGATTCAATCGCGAGTTTCGCCATACTCTTCGTCTTGCTCATGAAATCAACCTCTTGCTCGACAACTTCTGCGTTCCGCGCGACGGCTTTGAAAAGAGATCCCATAGCTAGTGGACCGAGCTCTTCGGCAATCGTCATTTTGCCATTCGAATGATACGTTTTGCGTCTATCGACGAGATTCCAAGCGTCCGCGAGAAAGCCGTTGTCAGCACACGATTGTACTAAATCTTGGAAGCTTTCGCGAGTTAGATGATAGTACGCCACGTTATTTGATGCCACAGAACTTATGTCCGATTGTCTCGAGCGAAGCCATTTGTATACGCGCAAAGCCCGCTCAGGGTATCCAGCTCGGCACAAAGCGCGCACTACGCTTTCGAGTGTGTCGTCTTGAATAGATCCGCCGCATTTGATTATGGATTTAAGTTCCGAGAGAGTATCTTCGACACGCCCGGCTCGAGAAATGACTTTGACAAAGAGATTACCACACCAATCGTTAGGAACGACGTTGAATTTTGCCATATCCGCGAAAATTTTATACGCCTTATCCGCCGCGACGTCAACGTTTTCGCGCTCCACGCTCATGGTCAAGCACCCAAATAAAGCACTTCCGAACGTGACGATCGATGGTGAAGCGCTGCTTACAATTTTATCGACGTTTTCAACATTTGAGTACGAATCGATGATGGAATCGTAAATCTCCAAAGCTTCTTCGACTCGGTGTGCTTTAACATTCGCATCCATCCATGCCGTGCGCATGAAATCGTTTACGCGTACGTTCGGATCGCGATTGGCTAACTTGTACACTTTCTCCGCATCAGAAAAACGGGTCCCGTGCGTTCCTAAAACCGTAAGCATTAGCGAATACGTGCGTTCCGTTGCGGGCACTTTCGCACGTCGCATATCGTTGAAGATTGAAATCGCATTTTCGGCATCGTTACTCGACGTGTGCGATTTCTTCTTTTTCGCGCAATGTAACAACATCGTGTTGAAAAGAATTTGGTTATCTAGAGTACTGTTTTCGTCCGTCCTAAGTTTTACTTTGTCATATAAATCCGTCGCTTTTTTAACGTCGCCGAGATAAAAGTACAAAAACATAACCGCACTCGCGACAGATGACGTTTCGCACACGGATTTGTTCGAGTTCTCGAACAAATCCACGCCGCGTTCGGCCATCGCGTGGCCGTTCGCATCGTTTGCTTTCGGCCTGCACGCCGTCAACGCGGACGTCAAGATGTGTCGATTCACGGCAAAGCCAAGATTTTGCATTTGAGTAATGGTATCTAACGCAGATTCGATGTCGTTCGCTCGCGCGTAAACAGAAACCAAAGCGCTAAAGACTTGCGACGAGACGTTAAATCGATCATCTTTATCGTTGTTAAGTTTATTCGTTTGCCGAAGTCTCTTCGATTCTTCCTCGTACCATTTCAAGAGCGGTTTTGTGATGCTCTTCGCCATTGTAACCGCTTCCTCGTTAGAATTTTTAAACTCACCAACCGCTAACGATCTTTGTAAACACGCCAAGGTTGCCGAAACGATGTATTTGTTCATTTCTCCTCGAACGCTCGGATCCTCTTTCGATCGATGGAATAGTTCCAAAGCGAATTCTAAGTCGGGTATCGGCGACGCATTCGCCGCCGCCGTGATAGCCGCACCGTATGTGATTTCCGTTGGCGCTAAGTACGCAAAGTCCTCGGTAAGTTCATTGAAAATACTTTTAGCAACGCTCACATCCCTCGCATTTTTTGCAGCCGCGATGACGCCGTTGAACGCTCTCACCGCGTCCGTATCGTCTCGAATTCGCTCATCTTTACCTAATACGTCCATTTTGAACTGTCTAAACGTGTCTAAAGCCTCCTCACAATCTGCACAACTTGCGCAACAATCGATGTAAGATCGATACACGATCGATTTTGGCGTACCTTTACTCTTCATGTCCTCGAAAGCTTTCTTCGCGTCGCTCAATCGATGTGCTTTCCCGCACGCTTTTAAAAACGCCGAAACCGTGTATTCGTTCTTCGTCAACGAATTATCAAACGCCTGTTTTACAAACTCAAAGTAAAACGCGTTGTTGTTTCTGTGTTTGGTGTGCTTCCTCTCTTTGACGCTAATCGAAGTACTCGATGCATTTAAATTGAATCCGTTATTCTCGCCGTCTCGCATCTCCCTCGACATCCTCGATATAAACGCGTTCGCGATTCGTCCACCGTCCATCTGATCGTCTCTCGGATCAAACAAACCGTAATATTCCATCATCAAATCAAACGCATTCCCTTTTACGCACTGGTCGAAAAACGGACCGTGGTGCTGTGCCACGTTCATTTTCATAAACACTCGAGATGGCACGAACGATCCTTCCACCAAATGCATCCGCGCGAATCGAAGCGCTTGCGCCGGCGCGTTCATCGTCCCTTTCGAGACGCGGAGTAACCTCCAAAACTCTTCCACTCGTTCCGCATCTGTTGTATTCTTCCATTTGATGTCCTCGACTTCTTTTTCTGTGTTCTTCTCGCGCGTCTCGCGCTCGCTTAAAAAAATCTCCTCCTCCATGTCTTTCTCGACCGCCGCTTTTACCGCCGCGTCTTTCGTCTTGGAGTAGTAGTACCTTTGGACGACTCTTTTTTTATTCTTTTTTTTCGCCATCATCATCATCATCTTTGGGGAATGTTGCGTCGATGTCGTGTTCTGCTCGCGCCGTCGTCTCCCGTACCTTCGTCTCTGCAGTTTCTCCGTCGTTTGCGGATGGTGGAACGGCGACATCATCGTCATCGTTTCCTCGTCCTCGTGGTCTTCTTCTTCTTCTTCTTCTTCTTCTTCTTCTTCCTCCTCCTTCGAGACCTTTTCCTCAAAGTTCTCCCGTCCCGGGAAAATGGCGAATCTTCGCGCCGTCGTCCCTCTCCAAAGTCTTCCCGTTCGATGACGACAAAGACGTACCGATGACGACGGTCGGTTTTTCGCGCTAGAGCTCGAAAACGTCGTCGTCATCGAAGAAGACGTCGTCGTCATCGAAGTCGTCGTCATCGCGGACGTCGGCAATGGCCAAAACAAAAAAGGGGGAAAGAGAGTCCTCCTCCTCCTCCTCCTCCTCCTCCTCCTTCTTCGCGGACAAAGTGGCGGTGTGTCCTCCGCGTTGTGCGCGGTCAAATGTGACGTAAAAAATGCCCTCCTTCTTTTGAGGGTTGTCGTGTTTAGGGTATGAAAGAAGGTCCCAAACCCTAAATGTCTCTCTCTCTCTCTCCCCCTTTTTTTCTCTCTTTTTTCCTTCGTACTACAAAACTCTTCACAGAAGAAGACTCCTCACTGGACTCTCCCTCGCTTTCTCTCTCTCTCTCTCGTCTATGCAATAATAAATATTGCAATACAGACGCGCTAATTACCTCTGACTGCGACTGTAAGAGATACAAATCTCAAGCAATATAAAACAACTGCTAATTCTGGCCATTTTACTCAACAATTCGTGGGAGTAGTAGTAGTAGTAGTGGTAGTCGTTGGGTGTGAAATGGGAAGAAGAAGAAGAGGAAAAGACGCCTTCGACGAAGAAGACCTTTTGGTTCGACCGACTTTGACCTTTTTTGCGCGAGCGAGAGTAAAAGGCTTTGAGGAGTAGTAAAAAAGGCGTTCTTTTTCTTCGACGCACACAATAATGGGATGCGCGAGCTCGAAGACAACGGTCAAAGTGGCATCGTCGACGACTCGACGAAGCGACGAGGAGAAGAGAGACGACGAGGAGGAGGAGGCCGTCGAGACGACGACGACGACGACGAAAAGCGAACGACTCGAGGAGACGACGAAGGGTGCCGAGAACAACAACGCGACGAAGAGCGGTGGTGGTCGTCGTCGTCGCGGGGTGGAAACGAGCAAATTGAGCTTTACGTTTACGCGAGACGACGACGACGACGACAAAAACGCCTCTCTGAACAACGAAGAATGGTCGGGAAGCGACGCGAAGAATACGACGAAGAAGAAGAAGGAGAAGAAGAAGAAGAAAGAAGGAGCGACACAGAAGAGCGCGAGCGCGATCGAGGAAGGCGTTTTTTTGGAGGATGGAGGCACGAACGCCGCGGACGACGAAGACGACGACGAAGAAGACGAAGAGTCGACGATGCGATTGTTAGAGAGCACGCAGCCGGCGAGGGCGAGGCGGACGAGAGAGGACGAATTGATCACGAGAGAGGACGATAACGATGACGAGGAGGAGAACGAAGAGACCGACGAAGAGGAGAGAAGGATGACATCGAGATCCGCGTCGCTCGTCGAAAGATTCAATAATGCGAGCACGCAAACGTTGACTATACCCACGGCGAAGGACAACGGCGGCGCGAGTTATGTGAACAACGCTGACAATAACGAGAGCTACAAAGTGCCTCCTCGATCGAAAACGCCAGAAATATCTCTGACCGTGGATAAACGCGTCAACTCTGTAACTTTTAAGAAACAATTGAGAGACATGCTGGAGAGGAAAAGTTCGGTAAAGATGTCCCCGATTTTAAACAACAATAGCAGCGAGAACATGAAGCAAGAACAACACCGAAGGAAAACGTCCTTGGATAGTAGTCCCAGATACAGAAAACCACCGACGACGCCTACGAGTGCCGAAAAGCAGCAATCTCGCAGTTATTACTCTCACACGACTTCTATGATTAACCGATCGTCGGTGTCATTCAACGACCTCAAATTTGAGCATTCCGAAGACGATATCGCGTTTCTCTTGAGATCTTTGCGAAAATCGGTATTATTCGCGGATGCGAAAGAAGAAACCTTGCGAGAGTTAATTTCGGTGATGTGGAAAGAACCCGTGGAGGAAAATGTTGCCGTTGTCACGCAAGGCGAGAAAGGAAACGCGTTGTTCTTAGTTGCCGAAGGTGAATTTGATGTTTTCGAAAGAGTCACGAAAACGACGACGACGACGACGACAACCTTGACCAACAACACGAACAACAAACCGGGATCACTTGATTCACAATTAGCGAAAACGCCGTTAGCAAAGTCTCGGTTAGGAAGACAATCGCGAAGTAGTACGAAATCGGACGGTAAAGACGACGTGTTAGAGAACGAGGACGAGGAAGTGGAAGTCAAGAAGCGTCTATCGTTAGAACGCGAATCGAATCAAGAGGCGACATCTTCCGGGCAAATGAAGAATAATCTAATCGCCGTGAATAGCGAAACGAGCATCAGCGAAAAAACAGATAAATCTACCGCTTCGACACAGACCACGGTAATCGCACAAGAAGTCGTCGAAGTGAAAATGAATGTGAAGAAACCGGGTGACATTTTCGGTGAATTGGCGTTGATGTACGGTGCGCCAAGAAGTGCGACCGTGAGAGCTTCAGAACGTTCTGAAACAAACGCGTGGTCGACATGGGTTCTCCCACGTCGCGCGTTTCGAGCAGTCGCGAAAAGAGTCGCGGAAGACTTTAGAGAATCGATTGCAGTTTTCATGAGTCTCGTGCCAGTGTTTGCACCGTTGAGCGTCGCCGAACGACTGCGAGTCGCGGACGCGATGGAAGAAATTGAATTTGAGCCGGACGAAGTAATCTTGAAGCAAGGCGAGAATGCCGGAGACGATAGTGGATTTTATATCATCGTTTATGGAGAAGCTTTGGTGTACGTCAACGACGACACGCCTGTCACTGACAATAGCGACGACGACGACGATTCTAAGCTTGGCATTTTAGTCAATCACCTGTTTCGATCGAATTTTTTTGGGGAAAAGGCGTTGTTGTTCGATAAACCAAGAGATGCAACGGTTAAAGTCGGGCCAAATGGACCGCTCCGGTGCTTGAAGTTGAAGCGCGTTGATTTCGTCGCGATGATGGGCACGTTGCAAGATTTGTTATCGAGGCGAAATAGCGTGACGCAGAAGCAGCGAAACTCGAAGAAAGTAAAAACGTTATCTCCTCAGAGCGCAGAGAAGAAGAAGAAGAAGAAAAGTCAGCAAGATCAAAATATCAATAAAAGTGGGAATGTGGAAACGGTGGATAGCGGCGACAATGAAGTTAGTGCCACAACTGCGATTGAAATCGTCGAAGGCAGCGGCGCGCAAGATTCTCAGAAAAAAATACCAATTAAAACGTTCCAAGGTATCCTCCGCATAAGACGCGTTGGTATAGAATCGAGAAATTTATATCATGAAGCGCACAGTGCTGCCGACGAATCGTCAATTTACCGCGACATCGATGCCATCGGTACTTTCAACGAAAGCTTCGTCCAAGGCATCACCTCTGGTTCATTCAATGCGTCTTTGCAACCTTTCATTTTTACTGTCTCCGAAGGTACTTTGATCGGCGGAGGTGCAGTCGGATGCGTAAACGAGTGCAACCACTACGATACGCAACGGAAGTTTGCCATTAAGCGCGTTCGAAAAGTCGCAGTGAAATCATCTCCAGAACACGTCTTGTCCGAGCGTAAAATTGTCGCAGAACTAAATCATCCGTCAATTATTTCCTTACACGGCGCCTTTCAATCCGATCGACACTTGTATTTCTTGATCGATTTAATGAATGGTTTCGATTTGATGGACGCGCTCGTGTCAGTCGCGACGGTTCGAAAAATGGCACATACGACCAAACCGGACGCACCTTTACGAAAAGTATTGGTTGGATTTGATGAAGACGCCGCACGGTATTACGCCGCCCTCATCGTATGCGCGTTTGAGTATTTGCACGAATTGGGCATCATCTACAGAGATTTGAAACCGGAAAATGTGTTTTTGGATAAATCAGGACGAGCTAAACTTGGGGATTTTGGCTTCGCGAAGAACATCGGTGAAAGTGGACATCAAACGTTTACGTTTTGCGGGACGCCCGGATATGTCGCCCCAGAAATGGTCCTCGCGCGAGGGTATTCCTACGGCGTCGATTGGTGGGCACTCGGCGTGTTGATTTACGTCATCATTTCCGGATTACAACCATTCGGCCAAAGAGGTCAAGGAGAGAAAGGTGTTGATAATCAACCGACACAAAATAACCCATTACAAGTCATGCAACGTATCGCCGACGCGAGTTTTCAAGTGACTTACCCGATTTATACCTCCGAGGAAGGGTGCGATTTAATCGCTGGTTTGTTGCAACGACGTGTGGCGAAACGATTAGGTAACTTAAAAGGGGGCGCACAAGCGATTAAATGTCACCCATGGTTTGAGAACTTCGATTGGGAAGCGTTAGAAAATGGTGTCCATCCGCCACCGCAGTTACCAGAGCCGTCGCAAGCTATATTGGCGTCGCGCACGGAGCGTTTGGCGGAAATTGAAAAGATGGTGTTGGAGCAAGAAATGCGCGACGACGAAAAAGGCGAGAACGATCCAAAGTTACTCGCAGCAAGAGAGATTTTCAAAGACTGGTAGAATCTAGAATAGATTTGATGTATAATAATTCCGTGTTAGTAAAAAAGTATGAACATCTAGTCCGGAAAATCTACAGTTCATTGGCTGGTCGGACGCCGAAATATCCTGGAGACATTCACCTTGTCGAAAACCTTAAACCCTAAACTCGTAATAACCTGAAGGAATATTTTTTTCCAAAAAACTGTGTGAAATAGCTAGGCTGGACATGATACCCTAAACATACGGGCACACGCCATAAATTTTGGGGACGAACCGCAGTTTTTCCTTGACGATCTGCGCAAGTGTAGTCATCATGAAAAAGGAATGCTGTAGGCGTGTGGCAATACTGACGGTTGTAATAGTCGCTGCCTTGGCTGCGGCGTTAAGCGTCGTTCCTCTGAAGTCAAGTTCAAGCTCAAATTCTTCAAAAATTCCCCCCCCCCCCACACCCCCCAACACTAGAAGAACTTGATCAAGAGCTTGAGCCGTTAGTACGCTTTCGATTCGACCCAGAAGTCAGCGCCATCTTACCACTCGTTCGTTCGAATGTTTGCACGTGTCTTTATCCGGAGGATCGTTTCCATAATATTGGTCTTGTTAGGATTGAAGGCGCTGAAGTTGGTGACAATTTACGAAAAGTCAAGGGGGACTGCTGGACATATGGTTACTCTAACGTCAATTTCACCGTGACAAAAGGTTCAGTAGTTGCAAATCCTCATCCATCAATAACGGGCTCCTACGAGGCCTATCGTATATCTGGACCTTCCCGTTTTGTTGGAAAGGGTCGACCCGATGTCGGAATCATTTGGAACGTACCAGCTACCCCTACCCCTACGCGACCTAGACCACCGACCAGTGTATACCCTAAACATGACCATGGGGTAAACTGTAGCGACACGTCTTCTGTTTTACGTAGTCCACACTTCAATAAGAAGTGCCCATACAAGCACCCGTTTAAACGTGCATTTTACCTCCAAAGTCAAATGACGCTGGAAAAGTGCTTGCAGAGTCTTATTGAATGCGAAGAATGCGTGACTGTATCTTGGGAAGTAGAACGCAAACGTTGCTTAGGTTGCACGACAGATCAACTTTTTGATGATGACAGCTTCACGTACCAACAAACTTTCGAAAAGCATCCTAGTTGCTTACCCGAGAAGCCATCAGGCCTGCCGTACAACCTGTATGAATTGAATACGTCAACAGGAATGATTAGTTGGGTCGCAACTTCCCATACATATACCCCTAATGCATCAGATGCGGGCTTGCCGCGTCGTCGTGAACTCGCCCCATACAAGGAAGGGCTTGTACCAATCGAATTTGAGCTCGGTGAGGGATTCGGACAGCTTCCTGTGACTGAGAGTATAACCTATTTTGTTGCGCCGGCATCAGCTCCAGTCAGTAACTGGCCAGAAATTAGGCCAGGTGTTCAGGGAGCACGAGTTATGTCTGGAACTAACCCGTCTGGCCTAGCAGTTGAATGCACTCGTTACGACCTGCACGGGATACACGAACTCGCCATCCCATTTAATCCAGGCTATGGTAAACACGATTCCGCTAGTTTTGGTACTGGCGCATGGAAAGCCATACAAGCTGGCAGTTGGGAAGGACTTGGCCGACAAGCTCCATCAGGTCCATATTGGCTGTATGGAGCACAAAAAAAATACCACCCAATTTTGGATGGAGAAACAGGAAAAGACGGAGTAGTTTGGCAAGATCACGTGACAAACAAGATCTATTTCTCGCTAGTAGGTAAATATGGAGCAAACTCCATTGAGGTTCCAAACTCGTCAGGCGACCCTCTTGATGATGTGCCCACAGGTGTTCCACCGATCAAAGAAAACGACAAGGCTTACGGGGGTAAATTATTGGTCGCAGCTTCAAACGGACTTATGCTCAAGTCCGCAGAGACTACTGAAACGGTACACAGTCGCTTGCCTCTCGAAATTGTATACTTAGTTGCTAGTCGTCAAGGCACTAGAAATGAAGGCGTCGCACTTACCGCATACCGTGTCGACAGAACCGGCAAGGTGATCTTGCAGAAGCGCATTCCCACGAATGGAACGTATCCACCTCCAAGCGATAAGCTTTGTGCGTCAAAAACAGGGGGTTCAGCTTCGATTGCATGGAGCATCATGAAAAATGACACCGGAGCCATTACAAAAAACCAAGTGGCTGTGTCGTGGTCAAAAATCCTGATTCCATCCCATCAAAATGGTGTCGCGTTTATACTAGATCCTCAGTCACTTGAAATAATGCACAATTTTGGACAATACACAAGCCATAGTAATGATAATGCTGTGATGCTTGGTCGCAATGGCTTTTTCACTCAGGTTCACATGGGAGATGTTTTTCCGCGAGGAATTCAGATCTCCCATTTTAGGATAACAGAGGATCAAATCTACAATGTAATACCGGGAACAAAGTGCATACGAGAGAACTGGAGGGGGTGTAACTATGGTGGCATAATCGGATATAAGGATGGTGTACAAAGTTGGCAAGAGTGTCGGGATTTGTGTAAGAACTACACCAAGGTTTCTTCAGCAGGAAAGCTTGAAAATTGTACTCACTTTAACGCCGATGTTGGAGCAGCTTCGGAAGGTTGGTGGTTGAGGCGATGCCACTTTTGCAAAAATGGTGTGAACAATGGTCCAACAGATCCTGGTCGAGAACCTAATATCACATCCGTGACGGGCCCCGTGGACGACGAGTGTGACCTGACACCACCAATACCTGGCGGGGACAAACGGGTAGTCTTCACAGCTAAATGGGGCAATAACAACATGTTTGCTGATTTGGCGCACCCGGGTGTGTTCCATACTAACGACGATGGGCTCATAGTAGTATTTTCTTCCGAGAGGGACCGGGTGCAAGAAAATATGACTTCGCACAATAAATATGACGATCCTGTATATTTACCGAGAAATTTGGGAGTTGTAAAAGTGCCTCTAAATTTGAAAAATGAGACAGTGATGAGCCAAGAAGGCGACGGATTAACGCAATTTGGAAATCAGACAGAATTTTTCTCGGCAAAGGAGCTCCCGGGGGTATTTTGGCTCACAAATGAAACATCTCTCTCACGCTCTAATGTGCGAGTGAAAACTGCGCGGCTTGGGAAAAATGATAATCTAATTATATGGGAGGTCTTTCATAATCGAGACGGATATGTTGAGACGAAAATGATGTCTATTGACGATGATGGCAAGGTTGTTCGTCAAGAAGTGACACTGCCTGGCGCCGGGCATAATGTCGTTCGTCTGAATCATCACGACGATATCGTCCGCAGTTCAAGGGGGGCTGTGAGTTGGCATGGCAATCTGGAAGGCGATACGCGCAGGCTCACAAGGTGTGAAATCTTCCCAGTTGACCCAAGTAAGTCGCCTGTTGAAAAATACAATCATTCTTTCAAGCCTAAAGAATACGAGGCTCCAAACATTGATCCATCGCACCCTACGTGGCACAATCTTCATCAAAATTACGACGCCAGTTGGGCAACTGAACCCTCAGCACCAGAATGGCTACGAAAATGGGAATGCAACATGGATAGTGAAGCATATTTTTGGTTTCCGCCGTCCTATTGCCCAAGCAATTATCCATACGCGTATGGTCCAGGGGACCGTCGTCTAGGAGGGAAAGATTGGTTTAAGGCCCGCGGGCCGTATGAGAAATGTTGTGCGAGTGTTGATGGAAAAATTCCAATCTTGCCGAATCACACAGGTATTAACGACGGGCCGAGGCAAAATCGGACATTGGGATGTGGTGGTCTCTCTATTGCATGTCCAAAGGAGCCCCAAGCGATACGAGGAAGGGCGTGGTCCCCAAGTTGTTGGGATCACAAATTCACAGACGGAGAGCTGCCCTTCAACCAGACTGTCGTCTACTACCCATTATCTCAAGCCATTGCCACGCAGTCCTCGACGTGGAATGGCCGAGCAGCTGATCTTGCAATTGATATTAATGAGGAAGATCTCACAAACGATCATGGGTTCAGCCAGAAAGATACATGTTCCCACACTTTGGAAGAATCAGACCCGTGGTGGCAGGTGGAGCTCCCAACGAATGTTTCGATTAAAATGGTTCGTGTCTCGAACGTTGAAGGATATTCTGGGAGAAGATTTTGGAAATTCAACATTTTTGTAGATAATTATATGTGTGCAGAGGATGTGAGGCCTGATTGGGGCGAGACTTTAGATGTACCATGCAATGCAACAGGCCGATTCGTGAAAATCGTGATACCTGGGGACAAGCAGCTTTTAAATTTTTGCGACTTTCAGCTGTATGTTGATAAATGAATAAAACACAACCCAAAGAGATCTTATTAGTTTACCAAGGTAAATAGTAGGGTTATTATTCAAGTATTTATTTATTATTGGTATTTATTGGTTATTATTCAAGTATTTGGTAACTTTTGCAACCCAACGTGAGCCTCAGTTACGCCATCAATGTTACACTTTTATCGTTTGAACAAGAATTGTAAATCTTCCGGCGACAACTTGGCCATACTCGCCTCATTCCCGTCCATCGTCCCTTCAAAAACTAATCGCTTCAACTTTTGTAATTCGTGCATTTTTGTTTCTATCGTGTCTTTACATGCGAATCGAAACGCAGTCACCTCTCTCGTCTGCCCGATTCTGTGCGCGCGCATCACCGCTTGCATCTCCACCGCGGGATTCCACCACGGTTCTAAGACAAAAACGTAATTCGCCGCCTGCAAGTTCAAACCTTCCCCACCAGATTTCAAAGACATGATTATCGCGTCCACGTTTGGGTCGGTACAGAAATCGTGCAAATTCTGCGCTCTCGCCGTAACTGGCATCGATCCGACCAACTTTCGAATGACGAAATTTTCCTTTTTCATGCGCCATTCAACGATATCAATCATGCTCGTGTATTGCGAGAAGATGATGGCTTTGTTCTTTTTACCATCAAGACCCCTTCGGATTTCGCGAAGCTTTTCCAACATCTTTTCAATCTTTGAAGACGTTCGGTATTCGCTCAAATCGATTTGATTCAAGATTGATTTATTCGGCACGACGTCGTTGATGTTGAGTTCACCTGTACCTTTCTTCTTGGAGATGCCGCCTCTTTCGTCTTTTGGCGCTTTGATTTTATCGATAGCTTCGGCGTCTGGAAACAAGTCGATAGTCAAATTAGTGCGGCATTTTGGACATTTAATGCCGTCTGTGCCAAAGTCAATCTCTAAATACGGTTGGATGCATTCGCGATGGAAGATATGTTTACATTTGGACGTCGCCGCGTCTTCCGGTTCGACTTTTTCGCCGCAATCGGGCATACCGCAATAGTGCATGGTTTCTTTCGCATCAGACGGGACATTTTCTCTGACTTCAAATTTCACCTCTGAATGTTGGTTGCGCAACTTTGGATTGCTCGAATGCAGAACCAAATACGGGTGATTGCACGCCTGTCGCAACCTCGAAAGCAGCTCGAACACGTGCGCATAATTGTTCAACACCGTACCTTTCTTGACGAACCCGTCGAATCTCGCGGTAACGTTCGCATACAACGCTTCGTAAAAGTCTCTCTCGGTTTGGTCAAACTCAGGTTCCAAGACGATTTCTTTCAACGGCGGCAACACGACGTCGGCGGCACGTTCTTTCTTCGTTCGTCTTAACATTGCCGGGAGTAAGATGTCGTTACGGAGCGTCAAGTATGCTCTTTTCCCAGCGCCAACACCACCATAGCGTTGAATTGGGTTGATAACGTCCTTGTTAAATTTTGAAAAGTGTTTCAAAGGCGCGTGGCCACACTGGACGCAAAAATCATTGTTCGGTCCCATGTCCCAACATGCGCTTTTGCAACCACAAATGCCTTCTTGCGAACCGTCGTTGGCGAAGATTTTTGCGGTGCAAAAGTAAAACGAGTACGGCTCCATTTGCAAGAAGCGAACGAGCGAGTATAAATCGCCAACTCTGTTTTGTAACGGCGTTCCAGTAAGACACCACTTGTACTCACTATCTAAAGCGTACACGGCTTTCGCTGTAGACGTCGTCCTCGCTTTGATTTTATGCGCCTCGTCTAGAACGATTCTTTGCCAGTGGATTTGGTGCAGAGGCGAGTTTTGGATTAGCAACTCTTTGATATCGCGATCGTCCGTGTTGCCAAAAAGTAAGCTGTTGTTGTCACTGGTCGTGTCGTTTTCGCGATCTCGCTTCTTCATTTCTCGTTGTCGTGGCTCAATTTTGATTTTTGGAATAGAAACTTTGTTGTTGACTTTTATCTCTTCTTCGTCTTCGTCCTCCGAATCTATTTTGAAATCTGAGTCGTCGTCTTTATCATCGTCGTCGTCGCCACCTTTCCTTTTCGTTTTCTTACCGCTTTTGTTAGTCTTCGTCTTCTTCTTCTTGGCAGCAGATTCGGGCGCCTTCTTCTTTGCCTTTGCCGCAGGCGGTTTTTTCTGCCCACTTCTCGTCGTCCTGACAACTTCAGTCGCGTCCTCTTCTTCCTCGTCGCTATCGCAGTCCAAGCAAATCACTTCAGTCTCCTCATCGTCCATTACTTCCATTTTGAACCCTTTCGATTTTATTGTACTCTTTGGTTTCTGCGCATCCATCAGCGCATTCACGGCGGCGTTGATATCCCCGCCGCTATCTACGATGGCTTTTTCAATCATGTTTCGTGGAAAGCCAAAACCCATGTTAACGATTTGTGTGACCTTTGGTTGAATTGCTTTCAATTCTTCCTCGGTTACTGCTTCGTCGTCCGCGTTGGAACCGAGTACGAGGCCTTCGGCAGCCGCTGCTCGCGCTTTGTGCGCGCCGTCGTACATGGACATGTCGCGACCTCCTTGTTGCATGTATCCTCGCGCGATAGCCATTAACGATTTGCCACCACTTTTCTTCTTTTCTGCACTGTCACTGTTTAAGTTATCCAACGTTTCCTTCAACTCGACTTCCGAGATGACATTCAACGTCGCCAACGCTTTCGTGTTTGCCACTTCTCTCGTCTTTTCCGTTTTTTCGAGTTTCAGCGTTCTCTTCGCTTGCGGACCGCAAAAATATTTGTTGTGCACGGCTAATGAGCGCGGAAGAAATAGCTTTCTACAATAGGCGCACGGCACTTTACTTTGCGTTTCGCACTTGCGATATTCGGCTTCTAAAACCGGAAACGTCGTGAGTACGATATCCGCGGCGCACATCTCGTTAACGATAGTCTTTCGTTTGCGATCGTTATAATACACGAACACTTTTAACGCGTTTGCTTTCGTGTACAGCTTGATTTCATCTTCCCACTGGACCAACGCGGAGGTTGGAACGACGACCAACGTGGCGGGCGTCTTGTTCGAAGAATTGTTCGAGGCGGAAACCTTCGTCGCGCTCGATTGGAGTTCACCGTCGCTCTTCGGAATATCCTTTTTACTACGTTTGCTATTCTTCGTTCGCAATAAGTTTTCTTCTTCTTCTAAATTTACGTCTACTTCTACTCTTATTTCATTGCTGCCCGCATCCATCACCCCCGCATCTCGCATCCGATCCAATCTCTCCTCCTTACTCTTCAACACCAGCGACACCGCCTGAATCGTCTTCCCCATCCCCATCTCGTCTGCTAATATCCCTCCTTTCACCGCCGTCTTCTCATTTCCCATCATCCATGCCAATCCTTCCCTCTGGAACGGCAGTAAATGTCTCACTAAACCTCTCGGCGGTTCCGCTGGTCGAATCGCTTCTCGTTTCAGAAACGTCCCGGCGTTTGGATCCACCGCGTCTTCCTCGCATTTCGGTTCGCTCTCTGACGTCAACATTTTCATCAATTCGTCTCTCACCCGCTCGTCTTCGATGTAATCCGTCGTCTTTTTCTTCCCTTTTTGCGGAGCCGTTTTCGCTTTTGCGTTTTCATGCTCCGCCTCCCCTTTCCAATACGTTCGCGCTTTCACTTCCTCTGTCGTCATCCCTTCAAATCTCACGCACTCCGCGTGGTACCATCCCGTCACGTAGCCGAAATACGATCCGCGCCACTGGTACGGCATACCGACTCTCGGTGTGCCTTTACCGATCGTTTCCGAGCACTTCCCGCACCGCGCGCGGTTCGTCGGCGCGATGGATGCCATGCACAAATACGGCCGAATCGACGCGTTGTCATCATCGTCCCCAGTGCGAAACGCATCCAGATACGGATTGTCCAAACGACACCACGCGTCGTCGCCCTCGACGCGAAGAATCGTAAACCGAGGCGACCGAGGGTCCCCAGAAAGTTTTTGGTCGATCGACATCTTCTGCCGCGGCTGGGCTCGTCGCGGAGTTGGGACTCTTATAACGCCAATCGAAAGCAATCAATGATGATGTCGCGAACGAAATGTGTGCAGATTTTGACGACAAAAATTTTTTTTGTGTGACGTGACCAAAGAAAAGAAAGAGATGATAAAATGTGGAGTACTCTCGTATTCGCGCGCGCTCTACTCAAATGCTCTCTCTCTCTCTCTCTCTACCTCTCTCTTCGTACATTTCTTTATACTACACGACTCGCGATTATTGTGTGACATACTACCTTTGCGTCGAAGTCCTTTCTTTTACGACTTGAAGAAGAGTTCTGGAAACTCTTCGCGTTTGGCTTTCGCGGCGCTTTCGTCGAACGCGAACGCGTCGACGACGCTCTCGGCGAACTGTCTCAGCGCGTCTCTCGCGGCGTCAAATCCTTCGTCCAAGTGCGCTGCACTCGCGTTTTTCTCGTTGTCCTTCAACAGGCGTTCTAACTCCGCGTATGCCGTCACTGCCGCCTCTTTCCTCCGCGTCGCCGTCGCCTTCTCGTCCTCCGTCGCGAACCGTTTCGAGACGCTCTTCAATACGATGGAGAGCGTGCACACGTCTCGGACGTTCGAGTACGCTTCTAACGCCGCTCGTGCGCTCGCGCAATCCAGCGTCGCGTTTTGTAATCGTTCGATGGCCTCTTTCGTCCCGGGTTTCACCGTCCCTTTCTCGATGATGTCCTCCCGCAACGTGTGCAGCCGCTGCGCGCTCGTCCGTAAAGCGCCAAGCTGAAACGTCGACTGGCTGTCTTTCAGGTTGGGGAACACCGTTATGGCTCGAGCGTCGTCCGGTTTTCGTTGGACGATGAGTGCGGCCATCGTCGTCGTCGTCGTCGCCAAAACAACGTCTCTTCTTCTTCTGCGTCGTCGTCCGTTGTTCTCGCTTTCTCTTTCTTTGTATCCGTCGGGGGGAGGACTCCTCCCAACCGCGTTCATCATCATCAAAGTCGTTGTTGTTGTTTTTTCCAAAGCTTCATCATCATCAATGCGTCGCCGCCATCGACACAAAGCGTCAATGTTCCTCCTTCGCGCATCATCATCACAAAAAAAATACCGAGTAGTGCTCCTTTTTCGTGGTTGGTGTCGACGACGACGATGGTTGTTCAAAGCCGAACGATGACGCAGCGATGATGGTGGTGGTGGTGGTGCGTCTCGCAAAGCAGCGCAGACTCTTTGAGTCGTCGTCGTCGTCGTCGTCGTCGTCCCCGCGAGTGTGGGTGGTGGTAGGGAAAGAAAGGACATTCTTTCAACACCAAGTCGCCAACTGACTTCCTAGACTTCTTTGCTCACCTCCGCGTGAAATCAAACGAAGCTCTCGATGTCGACGAGATATTTCTTGAGGAGTAATCCTCAAGGCCCGGTAGCAGCCGTAAAAATAAATCACTCTTGTTTTAATTTCATTTTTATCATTTTTAGGGCGTCCCTTAAACGCGAAAAAATTTGGTCAGACCAGTTCTTAAGACCAGTTCTTAAATTAGGTGTTTTTTAAGGTTTCATAAAACCCTAAATATTAAACCCTAGTGATATATTAAACGCCAAAAAGCTGTTTTTAGGGTTTCATATTGTTGAGGTTTGTCGATAA
>VIAT01000089.1:0-12325 GCA_009618095.1 Bathycoccus sp. SAG2 | reverse complement strand
CACGACTGTCGAGAAGAAGTTGAAGAAAGCGGCGGCAGAATCGTCTCCCATAGAGGCGGCGGCATCGATGAGCCCGGTGTACATATCGCAAAAAAGAAAGGGCAAATTGGAGAGAGAGTTAATTTTGAAGCACGTGCTAACTGCAAGAAACAGTTATTGGGGACACAACGAGGACGTTGAAAAGGCGGAGGGTGCGGCAGTAGTGCCAACAGAGAAAGCGTCGACACCGAAGAAACCGCCGGGACTGCCAAGAGCAGTGGCAAAGACCAGCCCGATTTCGAAGGCTTCACCGAAAAAGACGACAACAATGACCACAGCAACTGCAAAACCAAAGTCAGTCGCTCCAGAACGAGTCAAAGCGTTTGCACGAGTGCTCGATCCAACCATCCCGGTCGATAAAGTACCAGTTGTCCCGAGACAACCGATTTTGGAGAAGAGAAAACGAGAAGTAGCGGGCGCTAAAAACGTGGACAAAGGAGCACTGCCGTCTTCTGCTGCCAAAAAAGAGACCTCCAAAGAAAGTAGTAAATCAACTAAGATTGAGCAACTTTTAACCAAGACGGAAGAAGAAGAGGCTTTGGACGGCGTGACGGAAAAAATGACGAATGCTTTGATAAAAAAGCAGAAACTGGCAAAACAATCTAACAATAGAAAGGTGAACGCTCGAGATGATGCGAAGAAAAAGAAGAAGAAACAGCGTAAAAATAAAGTCGAGGACGATGGAGACCACTTCGCTCAAGTCAAATGGATCGGCGAGAGGATTCCCCAACAAAGTAAATTAACTTCGAATCGCATGTATTATGAAGGCTTCATTAAGTCTGACATTGAATACAGAGTCGGCGAGTGCGCGTACTTGCTTCCTGGCAATCCTGAAGAGCCGATGTATATTGCCCAAATTGAATCTTGTTTTGAAGATAACACCGGGAAATGGTGCGAGTGCAGATGGTTTTGGCGCGCACACGAACTGACAAACGCTGGTGAAAAATCTCTTCCACCAGTATCAAAGAATGCGAAAGATAAATTTGAACCCGAGCGCGAAATTATTCTAACACAAACTGTAGATAAACAACCAATGACGTGTTTAGAAAACATTTGCCATGTGTATGGATCGAGAAAAGAAGCAGATGCGAGCAAGAAAACGGAAGAAGGCGGTTCGAATTTTGAGCAGTTATATTGTAACTGGGCGTATACGGTCATTTCCGCGACGAAGCAAGGAAAAGTAAAAGGAGTGTTCACTAAAGTAACAAAGCGCAAAGGTGGCAGAGGATTTGAGTTTCCAAATGCGTTTTCGAGCGATAAGAAAAGGAAAAGGAAGAAGTAAAAGTAGTAGTCATACAATTTGTGACTAGGTGGAGAGATGCGTATTAATTGATTTACGATATAAACTATACCTAAAAACCTAACCTAATTGACATAGAACGAGTTCAGTTTCTCCTCGAACTTTGAAAGACCCTCTGCGCAACTCTTACGTTTTTTGGCCGATACTGCCACGGTACCACCACCATTTTTAGTAATCAAAGGAACTTCGGGATGAAACCCTCCGCTCAAAGTGCTTGCTACTCTCGCGCATGACCCCGCTGCAGTTCGCGCTTTCGAAAAGAGAGAGAACTTACCCTTACTTTCCCCGTCATTTTCCTCCTCGTTAATACCTCTTTCAGTTAGTTTTCTCTTCGGAGATGTGGGGGATACGTCTTTTCTCGACATTTTGTGCGCAAATTGAAAGATGTCGTCAAATTCGTGATTTAAAACTGCCATCGCGGCACCAGCAACCACCGGATTGAAATGGTCCTTCAACAAAAATAACTCCCAAGCCGTCGCTACGCCTCCATTTGCCTTCTCTGGATTCACCGAATCGCTGTTAAAGCGATTGAGTGTGGACGATTTCTTCTTGGTCTTCTTGGACGAGTGGTTATTACGATTGCTGAACCCGCCACCGGCAGTTGAAGGAGCAAACTTTCTTTCCTTTGTAAAATCCAAAATATCTCTCGTCTTTGGCGCTCTTCTCAGACAATCTGCCATCGTGAGTAACAGTCCAAACGCTTCTCCACTTTCGACTGTCTCCACCGAAACGTTTGTTATCTTTTTAATGAAAGCCATCGCGGTAGACGTATTCATTGCACCAAAAGCCTGCGAAGCTACTCTCTGCGTCGATGCAGAGATGGTCTCTCCCAATGTTTGCGAATTGAGGAACGCCGCAACAGCATCTACTCGTAACGACCCCTTCGCCTTTGCTTCAAATTCATCGTACGTGTGATCAAATCTATTTTGCGAATCCTCGTCGTCGTTGTCCGGAGGTTGCGGCAAACTCAAACTCTTTAAAAATTCCATGCAATCGTTTGTTGCTTTATACTTGTTGAGACACAAAATTTCAGAGAAAACTTTATTTCGCGTGGAGGATAAATCTACATCCGCCAACGCGCTCTCAATACCACCTCCCGCGAAAGAATCTACCAAGCATAATACAACTCGACACTTATCAGCGATAGTAAATCGCTTGGACGATAGAGCTTTCGTAAAGAGCGAAGATAAGTCTGCCATGTAATCAACGTCAATTAAGCGAGAAATATTCGGAAGATTTTCCAAGGTTGGCGCAATTAGTGCAAACGTGCCTCTTTTGCGATTCTGATGCATGTGTCTACGCTGGTTCACAATAACGGCCTTGTCGTAATCCGAATCTGTATCTGATTCGTCTGATGAGTCGCTGTTGTTTGTAGCACCAACGCTGTCTTCAATATCATCGGTGGCTCTTTTCAATACACGCACGTACACTTCAAACACAGCTTCAATCATCTTGCTCTGGATTTTAATCTTCTCTTTCCAACTCTTTGTCTTCCCACCTTCAGCTTCAGCTAAATCTTTCTTTATTGATTTCTCTAATCTTCTCTTGAATGATTTGTCGTCCGAATCGGATTCGTCATCTTCTTTGTTGGCACCAGTATCGCCCGTGAACGGCTTCATTCTGTTTTGCTCCTGCAACGCTTTCGCCATTTTCGCTCTTTGCTTTCGACTCAATTCGCGTTCGCCCGCTCTTTCTTTCCTCTCTTGTTTTCTTGACATTTTCTGAAATCGTTCTTCTTCCGGTTTTAAAGCTGACACGGCGGCGTTGAGATTAATGCTTTTGAACCAGGCGATGGATTGCGGCCATATTGATTTCATATTCTTCTTTACGAGTTCGGCCATGAGTTGCAATATTTCGAGTGTGAGATCTCCATTTTCATCTGCTCTACAAATTTCTGAAAATGCCTTTGAGGCTCCTTCAGCAATCGTCACATCGCTCGACGTAAATGCAGACGAGATAATCGCTCGCAATATTTCGCCTCTGTAGTTTGAGTTGGGTTTTTTCAACAAGAATTGAATCAAGCACTTCCCACTCACCGAAGGCGAAGGACCAGAAACAATTGAATTGACACCTTTTTTCGCATTCTTCGTCAATAAACGCAGGAAAGATTTGTACGTCTTGCATAAGAGGTCTTCTTCTTTTCTTTGCTTCTTCACTTTATCAGATAACCCTTCTAATTCGTTTTTATCCACGGATAGCTCGCGTAGTCTGTAATCGGGAAGAATATCAAGTAAAAGCAGCGTCATGCTAGCACACGCGTCTTGCGCCACTTCCTTTGAATGTGGATCATCGCATAAAGTTTTTATGAGCTTCGCAGCATCCTTGATATTTGTTTCTGGTTGTTCAATTGCTTTTTGACAGAGTTCGGCAATGAATTGACGGCAAGCAAATCTTCGTCCAGTTGGATCCACCAAGTATTTTTTTGCCGAGAACGTAAAATCCACGTCCTCATTTTCCATCTGGTCGTCACTCGCGTCGTCGTCGTCGTTATTATTATTATTATTATCCTTTGAATCCTCGCCTAATGTGCTCTTCTCTTTCGCTTCTTCCTCCTCCCACCAGTTTGCTTTCTTCTTCTTCTTCTTTGCTGAGGTATCCTCCTCTGAAACGTCTTTCTTTCTTCGTTTCGTCTCATTCTTCGCTTTTTCTAATCCTAAATCCTCGTCATCGAGCGATTTCTTTCGACTATTTCTACTGCTATTGTTACCATTCTCGTCCTCGATGTTTTGAAACGCTTCAAACTCTTGTGCTTCTCCTCGTTTAGCTTTCACAGTCGCTTGTGTGTCTTTTAAAGCTGGCTTCTTCACTAGAGTTCCATCTAAACGTTTTACTGGAAGCAGTAAACTAGCATTGCCTTCGTCATCTTCGTCATCATCGTCGTTGTCGTCGTCATCATCGTCATCATCGTCTCTTTCTTCTTTCTTCTTCTTCTTCTTCAATATTTCTTGTTGTTTCTTCTCCCACGCTTCCTTCTTCTTCACTTTTTCCTGTTCGAAGAACATGCGTTCCACATTGTCGTCGTCGTCGTCGTTGTCGTTCTTCTTGACTCGCTCTCCTCCATCTTCATCGTCCGTGTTTATTTTATTCTTATTCTTATTATTCTTACCCTTATCCCCTTCTTCTAGATCTTTCGAATTCGCCAGCAGCCGTTTGGTGAACAGAGCATTTTTAGTCACAAACTCGACGTCTTCCTCGTCAATCGACGTGCTCTCTTCTGTATCGGAGGATACATTATTGTTATTATCTTCATCGCCTCCTTTATTCTTCCCGTTCTTTTTATTATTATGTGTCGTCGCGTTCTTTTTCCTTCCCTGCGTAATTGCGCGCACGAGCACGCGAAAGTCGCGAACATCCTCGAGGTCAGTTCTTTGAACGCAGACACACACACGGCATGAAAATGCGTGGCGGCCGACGGGCGAGAAAATCGAGAGACCAAACAAACAACGAACATTACCGCCAGAGAGAGAGAGAGAGAGAGAAAAAGATAGAAAGAAAAAAAGAAAGAAACGCCGCACCTTCTTCCAAGCACCCGACGCGGACGGCGACGACGACGTCTGCGTGTTCCTCTTCTTCGTCTTCTTTCGAAGAGCGCCGGCGGAGGAGGGGGCTTTTTTGCCCATCTTCTTCCTTTTTTTTTCTGAGGATGACGACGGGCTTGTAAGTGACGGACACCTTTCTTTTGGATCGATCGATTTTGCGCTTTTTTTACTTTTCCTTTTTTTTTTGTCTTTTTTTTCTTCTTCCTCCAAAAAATCCCCCTCTTTTTCCTCCTTTCTTTCCTTTCTTTCTTCCCCGAGTTTTTATTTATTATTTGTACGAACACAGAAGAAAGCAAACCAAACCGCCAATAAAAGAGAGGGAGCACAAAAGGGCGTCGCTCGCTCGGTTATCGTCTCTTCTTTCCGCGCGGTGCGCATGCGAGGAGGCGTTGCTCTGAAGGTCGCCTCCCGTTTTGTGCGCGGGTCGTCGTCCGCTCTTTCGAGTTGGTCGTCGTTTCCCGATTTGTCGAGGTACAGTTACGTTTTGCGACCGGTCGTGGCAAAGACCACAACGCTTTGCGGCTTTGCGAGTCGTCCGTGGGATATAGGAAGAAGTCATCACTCTGCGCTGGCCGCGATGAGCGAAATAAACAAGAAGGACGATGTTGATGCTGAAGAAGAAGAAGAAATAGACGTACCAGAGGGTTTAAAGCTGAACGCGATTCGAGTAGTTCAGACTGCGTACGAAACGTGCGCGAAAGCACACCACACAGAAGAAGGAAAAAAGATGACGACTGTCTTAGCCGAAGCTACTGCTGAGCAATTTGTTCGAGAACGAATTGAGAGCAAACGCGAGGGTAACAGAACGACGACTTCGGAAAGGATCTCAAACACCGAGAACAACAACAACAACGAACGACGAAGAGAATATTTGAAAGCGATAGCCGAGGACATTAAACTAGCGTCGAAACTCATATCAAAAGACTTTAACGTGTGCAAAAGAGCACTGGTGGAAGGAACATTGACGCTCAGAGATGTAGCAGAGATGTCGAGAAGAGCGAAGGAAGACCATCAGTGGCGGAAAACTGTCATTAGAAGTGTTCACACGAAACTGAGAGACGGGGCGAAAGCGAACGAAGAAGATTTACAGCAATACAGCAAGGCGGCGGCGGCAACCGGGAAGAGTAAATGGGTGAAGAACGTGCTCACATGGTCTTTTCAATTCTTCGAGCATTATTTTGGAAAGATAGAAAACGAAATCGAACACCATGGCGTCGAGGATGGAAGGCAATACGCGAAGAGTCGGAGAAAATTGATAACAAGTCTCGGTGAAGATGTAGGAAAATTAGCGCCAACTCGAGAAGCTTTGTATCGGGGTAAACGCAAACGAGATGGGAGTAGTGGGAAGGACGAGGAGACTGCTCGCATCAGGGAGATGCGCAACGCATCGATAGAACGCAATAGGCGATACGCTAGACTAAATAGAAGTAATAGTGGTAATAGATGCGGTACTGGAAATGATAATGTTGGAGAGGCATTTCGGCTTTTAGACGTGGGTTCGTGTTGGGACTTCTATCGCGAATACGAGCACAGTAGTACTTATTTTGGCAGATGCAAAGTCTTTGCGTTCGATTTAGCACCAGAAAATGGCGCAAATGATGTTTTAGAGGGTGATTTTCTAAACGTACAGTTTTTTGACCACATCGAGGACGACAATGGGACCGAAGTGCTACTCAAAAAATCTACTTCATCATCGAAACAACTGGAAGGGCTACAAATGTCCTCGTTTAACGTCGTAGTGCTTTCCCTAGTGCTCACATACGTTCCGACGCCAGAAAAACGATTTCAGATGATTATAAACGCTCGCAAGTGCTTGAAAGGAGATGGAGATGGACTCTTGATGATTATTGAACCGCATGGCTTTGATAAATCGAAAGAAAATTTAGTTGCAAAAACGTGGCAGGAAAGCATTGAAAGCGTCGGATTTAATGCACTCGTGAACTCTAAGACAAGAGACGGTTTGCATGTACTGATTTTTGAGACGACTTCGTCGCTACCTTTGTATTTATCTGAACGACGGGACCGGCTAGTAATGGCACTCGACGAAAAGTCTAAGAAGTGATGAGAGATTTCTTTCGAGCGTGGGTTCCATTATGTGTTGGGGTGTATATTGAAACATCTTAATGTACAAACTCTGATTTATGTGGCTATTTTGATTCTCCGTGTTCTCTTTTCCAGTCAAGAAGGACTTCGAACGCTTCCTTCTGCTCGTTAAAGCTTCTAATCGTTGCCGCGTTTCTCTCTGGTTCCAAAAATCCTATGGCTTCCCAAAGTTGCGCAAACTTCTTCTCTGCTCGCTGCAAATGATCTTTCTTAGCACACTTGTTCTTTAGCATATCTTTAACCGCTCGATAAAAGGGCACCGATACGAAATAACGATCCGCGGATTCCTTGTCCTTATTCTTAGATAATTCTTGAACTTTGCTCTTTAAAACCAGCACGTCACTCTCATTCAAACACAACTCCGCCGAGGCTTTCGACATTTTATCGCATATTTTTGTGATTGCTTTCAGTTCATCTTCGCGTATGTAGTCAAATTCCCATTCCTCGCTTGGTACTATGAATAATCGAGTCCCGTGGTACAGTCTCGAACGAACCGAAAAATCTGGATCCTGGTCCCATCGAAACAATGAATACAACGTCAACGGATGCACGTTCATTTTATCTCCAATCTCAAGAAGCTGTTCGTTATTCAGAGAAAAGTACGCTGGTCCTTGCACTGTATCCACCCGAACGCCTCTTCTACCGTGGCCGTATTTTAAGTGATGTTTCTCTTGCTCTGAAAGTTTCTCCATGCCTTCGTCTTTTTTCTTTTTCTTTTCCTTTTTCGCGGCTTTCTTTTGGTTCACCAACGATGTGCCGCCGTTGTTACCGTTGTCGCGCACCTTTGCTTTCTTTGTGGCGCGTTCCTGTTGTTCGTCTCCAACTTTTTTCTTCAGTTGTCGCTTTTTCTCCTCCGAAGAGTCCGCCAAAGTATCGACAACGACCCCGTTGGCAACCGCTTGCTTCCGCGCCCGCGCTAGGTACGCTTCTCGTCTCGGATCATTCGGTGCAAACGTGCGTTCTTTCTTCTTTGCTATTTTAGGGACGAGCGTTGAAGTCGTTTGCTGCGTTGGCATAATCGTAGGCAGAGGAGGCATTTGCTTGACAAGACTTGGTTGGTACTGAGGAAGAGGAACTGCAGACGGAGTTACCGTCGTTCCATTACTCGCGTTCTCCACAGCACGTCTCATGACTAGCGTCTTAACATCATCCACCTCTCCGTCGGTATTTCGATGATCGGGCTGTTGTTTTTGTTGTTTGCCCTCGCGCGCCGGGGATTGCCATTTCAAATGTTTGTTCATTTTCACATTTTCCTTTTGCAAACCTTCAACTTTGTCTTCCAAGTTTCGCACTTGTTCCATGACGCTTCTCAACATTTTTTGCATCTCAGACATTTGATCGAGGACTAGCGACATCGAGTCTCGATCGCTCTTGGTCGCCGATCCCATCTTTCTTTCCTCTCGCTTTAAATATAGAAATTCGTATCTCCGTTCTTCCTTAATTTGCCGACGAGGCGCCTCGGTGTCAAAATCCAAAGAATCCTTGAGGGCTCAAATTTTTTTGAATTACAGACACCTTAAATGAAAAACAAAGAAAGGGGGAAAGTAAGAAGATGGAGACATATTGCACCACCTGTGTGTTTGAAATATAAAATATAGAGTTGAAATAACATTATTAAAACCTAGCGTCGCGTGTGTGTATATATATATATATATGTGCGTGTGTGTGTGTGTGTGTGTATTTGTATTTAGCGCACCATGGCAGAATTGAGAGGAGCAGAGTTACCTGAACTCATCTTTTTGCTTGCCGGTAAATCCGGAACGGCAAAGGCAGCGTTCGTCGCATCCACACCTCCTCTGACGACAGCATCCACCAGCTTGCACGTAGAAAACAGCTTTTTGGCGCCAAAAACAGAGGCGTTAGATCTTTGCAACGCTCGCTTCAAACTCCTCTCCGTATTTTCTTTGCTCGTACCAAATCCAAACGCACATTTCACATCATCTCTTGAACTGATGGTGTCAGTATCTTCAATCGTTAATCTCATATCAAGACTGACATCCAAGATGCGTCCTCTTCGGACATCGCTAAACGTCAGCGAGATCTTTCCATCTTCTTCCAACACAATATTCGAAATGCTTGTGAATGCGTCTCTGCACTTTTCGCACTCTTTTACAATCGCTTCGGCAGCTCTCAGTCTTGGGCATATGTTTTGTAAAACGCCCGAGCATCCGGCACCAGGAATGATTATCTTTGAAGAGGTTTCATCTCCAATGTTCCACGCAAACGGTGCATCAGCTACAGCAGCGGCAAACTTTTTCACATTCTCAATGCCTAACGGCGAATCGCTATCGTTGTTACTCTCGCTAGATGACTGAACTAGAGTGCATCTCCCAGCACCAGTTCGAGCATCTAAAGTGACTAAGAACAACTCACCAACTCTCAAAGTCAATTCCGCCGATTCTGCGCCATCAACGCGTTCCAAGGAAAATGGAGCTAAGGATGCGATGATAGAATAGTCATCCGCTAAACTTTCTGCTTTCTTTGCTTTTTGCGAAAGACGAACACGGCTTGCGAGTCTCATTTTTCCAGGCGTCTGTGCATTATTAGCAGCTGTGGGAAATCTACTATTACCATTGCCAAGAGCCTTCATCGACGAAGCCGTAATCATTCTAGTGAGATTCATCGTCAATTCTTGATTGTTTTCTAAAGTTGGATCGTTTTGTACCGCAATACGCATCTCCTCGACGCGCTCTTTCAACAACTCAACTTCGTTCGGGAGCGCAGCTTGCTTCGCCTGTTTTTCAGCAACAGTCGTTTCCAGCTTGATGTCTAAGTTATTCGCGGCTTGTAAAGCTGCTCGAGAATCTAAAACTGCACTCATTACGTCCGTGCGACTAGCATCCGGTTTCTTCGCATTTTCGATAGCAAGCATCTGCTCAGAACGCTTTTTACGCAAAACTTCGAGTCTACGTTCGGCGATGTGCCTCAACTCGACAAGGCGTTCGCGCGACTGATGCACGGATTCCTTGGAGTTTTGGGCGATTTTTTCATGAGCACGCAAGGCTTCATTCACTGTTGTCTCCGCGTTGAGCTTTCGGCGATCAAAGCGTTCGTTGGCTTCCATTTTGCATTTTTTCTTCAGCGCTTGACCAGCTTTTGACACTTCGCGTTTGTGCTGGGGATCGTCCGAAGAAGCTAAACGAAGGAACATCGGCTGCGCGATTTCGACTTCCGAGCGCAATTTCTCCACCTCTGCTGACAACGAGTGCATTTTTTCACCAAGGTCCTCGTGAAACGATTCCAAAGCTTCAATCAAAGGGTTCACGAGACAGACAATCTTTAACGCGTCTTCGCACGTTTCTGGGGGCGGATTCGTCGCTAACTGCCCAAACGCGATTGAACTTCGTCGCATGTTCTCTGCTGGAACAAACGAAACTTGGCACGCGTGATATAAATCGGAGAGTTCCAGCGGTTTCGCGTCTTTCGCTAACAAAGCATCCGGAATAGGCGGTAATTCGACAGGTAATCCTTTTAATGCGCCTTTTCTCGCGGGTGTACCAAAGTTTCGCGCCTTGTCGTTATCGAACGTCGGCGTGTAGTGACCATGGAGCTCGGATCGATCTAGTAACATCAAAGCAGATGAACGTCTATTTCTGTTGTATCTCGCGCTCGGCGTATTGTACATTTGACTCTGACGACGGAAAATGTCGTCTTTCGTGACCGTGACTGAATGCATACTCACACCGTTCGCGTCAACTTGATAATTCATCCGCATCGTTTGCAAAGCGTCTTGACCGTGCTGTTGCTTACGAAGCGCTTCTGCCATACGTAGAGTGGATTCACCCGGTGTGAAACCATCGTGTTCGCTCTTTGCATTTGAATTCGGAGCATCAAATGGCGTTTGAAGTTGCGTAGTATTCGTATCAGCGACGTTTCCTCCAATAGTCATCGAAGGTGTTTCCTGAGCAGAAGATAACGTATTTGTCGTATTCAACGGCTGTGTTCCGGTTAATCTCCGAGTCGCATTGGCACCTGCTCCATACAAAAATTCGTACGTTTCTGTTCCCATTTCCTTGTTTGCGTTCGCTCTCAAGTCAATCTCGTTGAAGTCTTCGTCGTCGTATCCCAAATTCATTGTTCCAGTATTCATCGTCGTCGTGTTGTTTTTTGTGGTGGTATTATTCAATCCCGTAGTTGTATTCATCCTCGTTGCCGGCGTCGTTGTCACCGTTGCCGGCGTGATTGTGGCGTGCTCTCGAGAACTTCCATCTTTATCGACGAGATCTGGATCGAGAGAACTATCGAATCCAAACGTAAAACTCGGCGTAATCGGTTGCTGCTTATTATTGTTGTTTTGCATCATTGAATCATCGACTGAGTTCGTGACGTTCAATTTTTCAGTACCTCCCGAGGTATATTGAGACGCTATCGATTGATTGTTGTTCGTGGTGACGTTCAAAACACTCCCGAGAGTGACTTCATCTTCTTGCACTCCTTGCTCTGTGGAAGCGTTCGCTTCTCCACTACGATTTTCAGCGGCGTTCATATTTTCTTTATCTTCGTCTTCGTCTTCGTCCAATAATCTCGACATTGATGGTACTGCTTCGGTAATCAAGCCAGTCGTCGCGCCTTCACCATCTCTACCTTCCGCAACAATATCCTTATCCCCTTCCTCGTCATTCTTTTCGTCTTCTTCGACCAAATTGGCCATGCTCGGAATAACGGACGTCGTCAAACCTTCGGTTGGTTGATAGCTAAATCCAGACGTCGTCTGATTCCTTGTGCCATCGTCCTCCACATCCACACCCCCTTCTTCTTCTTCTTCTTCTCGCAACGGTTCTAAACCACTCACGGGGAAATCAACGTCATCGTTCACGATTGATGAATCGTTCAATAAACTTTGATTTAGCATTGTCTCATCTGACCCTCCTCCTGCTGCTGTTCCGAATGAATCGCGCGTCTTTTTGTTCGCGTTGTCGCTCTCCTGCGTTTTATCAAAATACAGTTAAGGGTTTAACGATGGTCAGTCGGTGTGTGATTTCGTCTTTTTTATCTTCGTCGTCTCTCTTCTTCTTCGCGCGAAAACGAAAACGATGGAGAAAAGATAGAGAGGAACAAGAAGATGTTTCGCTCTCACGTCGCGTGTGCCAAAAAGAAATTTCTATTTGTTCCCCTTCTCTTCCTTAAAAACCAAATTTGCGTAGTAGTCTCTGTTCGTTACGCACCTTGTAATACTCTCTTATTTCTACCAATTCCTTCGGCTGAGCGAACGAAACGCGCCTCCCTCCGAGACTTTGTCTTCGTTTCTTCTTCGCTTGGAACGAAGGCGATTGCGCTATCGTTCGCGATTGCGGATCAGCGACCACAACAGTTTGAATTTTTGCGTTGTTGTTGTTTTGTGCTA
>VIAT01000088.1:0-12533 GCA_009618095.1 Bathycoccus sp. SAG2 | reverse complement strand
GATCAAGTTTTTGATGCGCCTAACGCGCAAGATGAGGCAGTTTAAAGATGTGTAATGAAAAAAGAATACTCTTGTTTTTTTCTAAGAAACCTTAATGGGGGACAACTATTGCGTTTGGGGGACTCAGAGCCCTGCTCTAAGACAATTTTTTTCCAGTGCGCGGTTACTGGCGTAAACAAATCTACCTTTTCACCATAAATGATAAACGGTAGATTGGTCCAATCTGCCTTCTACGGAAACAGGAAAAATGATAAACGGTAGATTATCTACGGTTTATGGTTTAAAAGGGGTGCGCGCTCTAAGAGAATAAAATTTAGACTGTAGAAATCTACCGTTTACTGGAAAAAAATTGTCTTAGACCAGTTCTAGTAGAAAACTTGTAACCCTAAAAATTCGCCGTTTCTGGAATTCCAAAGAATTTTCAGAAAATTTTCAGAAAATCGGCTAGGAATTTCAAAGAATCGTCAGTTTTCTATAACTTCGCACGAGCGCGACGATATGTGTTAAAGATCTGGAAATTCACGTTAAAGCGATAGTTTTATGACCAATGAATCGATCTGACGCGATGGATATGGATTTAGACGCAATGTAAAACGACGTTAGTGTAGATGAAAAAAATTTAGGGTTTGTTCAGGGTTTAGGGTTTATAACGGTTTTAGAAATTTTGGACGTTTTGGTTTACAAGACGGTCGACTTTAAAAAAGTTGAAATATGAAACCCTAACAACGAATTTTCTGAAATTTTTCTGAAATTTTTTTGGTTTACAAGATGGCCTTAGAGCAGGGCTCTCAGAATATTTTTGCCTTTTTTATCAGGCCATCTTTTAAACCAAATTCCGGAAACCCCCAAAAAGAGAGTGGAAGGAGGAGGGCATAAAAAAAACTGAGCACTGAAAAAATATGCCTTTAAAACAACAACTTCTCCAAACGAAAGAAAAGCAACGCGAACACCGTGCCGACACCCGAAGATGACACGGATACGACGAGAACGTGCCGACACCCGAGGACGCATCCGTACTCACGCGATCATATTAGTTTATAGGCCGATGTATAACGAGTATTTTTTAAAAAGAACTTTCCACACATACACAACTTCTCCGTGCAAAGAGAGTTCAAAAACTACGAACTACAGCCGACGACGACACGGAAACGACGCGAACACGCCAACACCCGCAGACACATCCATGCAGACGATCCAAACTTGCTTTTTACATACTTCCTTTACTTATTATTTATTATTAAAGCAAACGTACGACGGCCCTGGGAAGAAAGCGCGCAGCAATGCTGCCAATCTCGCGCAAGGAAATTTTGCTGAAATCGTCAAGCAAGTAATTCGAAGGACGCCAGGGAAGAAATACATCACCGGAGGTGGTGAAAGAGGCACTACGAAAACGTGCTGTTATTGTGCAAAATGGAACCCAAAATTGAAAGTCAGCGACAAAACGTTCGAGTGCAAAAATCCAAAATGCATGAAAAAGTACCCTCGGGATCCTGGCAGTTGCAAGTTGAATATGGATGAGGGTACACAAGTACAGGTCGAGAGGAAAAAGGCCCAAGAACAACAAGAATAAGAGGAGCCAGTACAACAAGAACAAGCGCATCAAGAGGAACAAGACGAACAAGAACAAGCTGAAGCAGAAGGACGAAGAAGAAGAAGTCAGCGCCTGAGAGTTCAACGAAATCAGTCTGATCAGCACTCATTCTGATCAGCACTCAATCTGATCAGCACTCAGTCTGAACAGCATTTAGACTGAAATCATTCTTAATGTTCGGGGTTGATATAGCTCCGAGTCGTCTCTAGGGACGTAGTAAAGTAACGAATTAGTAACTCTAGTTTGTAAATATATCGATATGAGGACACAAATACAGAAAACGGAGAGAAAAAAGTCGTTGACGGAAAGGTGTCGAGGTTCAAAGTTAGATTTACGAGAACACAATCAAGGAGGTTGGTACGATCACAGTGAAGTGAACGAAAATCTCCTCACGGTGGAATTACCGGTGAACAAAAGCATCCTCGACCTGGAGTTTGATGAAAACGTCGAGAGGGACGCGAGCGAGACGCCGAGGAGAGGACAAAACCAAGAACTCAACGACGCGGAAGAAATTGGCTTCTACAGCTTGCGCGAAGAGGACGCTTTGCTCGCAATCGATGACGACACCGGGTCCACCTTCGAAGGAACGTGGTTGTACTTACCCAATTTTTTGCGTTCGCCCCGAGCGAAGCGAGTCACCGAGCTGCGCTGCGGCCAAACTGCATGCTAACCCCGTAGGGAATACTACTCAGCGCTTTGCCTTGGTAGGGTTGTGCGCCCCCCGACTAAGGTTTGAGGTCTCTGTGGGTTTAGGGTTTGGGTCCTTTGTGTATCTCCCCCGCCGGGAGGCGTTCGAGCCCCCGCGGCAGCGGCCCCCCGGGTGGGCCCCAGGAGGGAACACTTACACTACACTTTATACCCATCGTCATCAGCGACGACGACGAGGAGTGGGAGAACGAGGCCGTCGAACCCCCAATAAACGAAAATGACCCTGACGAAACACTAAACTCTGATCGTGCACAAAAATGAGTAAAGTACCCCAAACCCACCTATGGCCTAAGGTGTAAGGGACGTCCTAAGAAAAAGAAATAAATGAAACGCGCAGGATGGTACTTATACATCACGTAGTCGTAAACAAACACGACGAAAAGAAGTACTAACTCAACTAAAAGAAGCACCAGCACTTCTTCCACCTCGTCAACCACCTTAATCAACGAAGCTTGCCTTGTGCAACTCTCCTAAGTAAAGAAGAGAAAACCATTTTAGCTTCGCATTTTTCCAAATTGCGGAAGTGGTGCAGGATTGGTAGATAGGGGGAAGTTGGGGAGCGCGTAATTTGGAGCTCACGTGTCGCTAATAGTCGAGCAACGTGTTGAGCGACGCTCGAAAGAAGGATTTTAGCGATAACCCCGATTAACAAATTCACAAGTCTATGTCTGAAAAAAATAAGTTCTCTTCAGCCAGGACAATAATATTATTCTTAGTAATACTATACATGCTCACAAGAGTGAAACACGAGGCAACTGAGGGAATGCGAACCGCTAGCATACAAAGTAGTTATTTCCTTTTCGATGGGAGCGTGACAAACATTAAAGAAGTGAAAGAACCAGAAACACAGGAAGTCATATATGCAGCATTTTTTGTGAAACCGGAGGAAAATCATACCCACTTATTGATACCTTGTGTTAGAACCATCAAATCGATTCTCTTAGCAGAAGATAGCTCGGTTCTTGTCTACACATTTCCAGATGACATAGTTGATATATACCGGCATCAAAAGATCGCAACAAGAATTTTGTCTGAGACTGATTATGGCAGAATTCACCACGAAAGAGGACTCCAATATGATGTCACGAAGTTAAAGACTGAAATGATGCTCATACGAATAGACATGTACCTGCAATTTCTCGAGAAACATTGCTGCACTGCTAACATAATTTTCACGGACTTGGATCAACTTTTCTTCTCTTCTCTAGGAAAGTTCATGAACAGTCATTCTTTGAGAAGCTGGGACATGGCACATGTTCATAAGAGACATGGGAATAATGCTGGATTATTTTTATTTAAGAACCACGGGAACATATACGGACAGAAAATTATGAAGAATGCTCTTTCCATATATAATTCGTCAACTATCAGGAATAAGATCTGTAAGCACAATGTGCCTTGTTTGAAACTTGGAGGAGAGCAAAAAGCAATTGATATTCTGCTCTCAAAAAGTGATACGAACTATGGTGTGAACTTAAGAAATTGGTATTTATCTTTCCTGGGTGGAGTAATTCTGAACCTAGATGCAAGAATTTTCAACGCTATTCCAGGGCGTCTTGAAGTTGTACCAAATACAAAAGTCATGCACTTCATGGGGGTTCGCAAAAGTTGCATGGAAAATTATATGGATTTGTTCATGAAGAGTGGAATCTCAGCAATATTAAGAATTGAGGCCTATGATGCAAAAAAGTTAACTTCTCGTCGGAAGTTCTGTATGCAACGACGCTATTGTAAGCCGTGTAGAGTTAGCGCTGCATCAGAATCAAATCGCAAATTGATGAACCAGTTTGCTGCCATGATCCCGAAGCAACACAAGTCCACAACAGAGAAAAATCTGCAATGAATATTTTGCTGACTGAACTATTGAATTATTGGCTCTCATTCCTCATTGCAAACAGCGCTGGTGCTCGTCGACAACTGCATCGACGCTTCTGTTCACAAATATTACTCTTCTTGCATGATTTAGAATAACGTTAATGTATGCAAGCGATGCAATTTTCAATGGGTGAGTCCGTGGCTCCTTCTGCGGCGAATTAGTAGCGCGCAAAATTTTACCCCAATCACAAATATCGATCTCTTTTCGTTCTTTTCTAAGGTAGTAAACCACAGATTCATTCATATCTTCGATGATTCTTAAAGTTCTCCCGATATCAGGCTTTGGAAAGGGAGCGGTTCTCCATACATACTTTGCACTTGGAAATCGATGCTGAACCACATCAATAAATTTTGCTACTCTGGAAAGCCAAGCTTCTACAAAACCACTGGCCGGTTCAAAATCGAAGCTTTGACCACTCAGCAGCCACTCTCTGGATAAATCCCACAGATAGCTTTGAATAACTACTAAATCTGGGTCCTTTCCAAAATTAATCCTGTTGAAGCACTTCGTGTCATGTTCTATGTGTGAAAAAGAGTGGTTGTGGACATTTGGAGGGAAGTGGGAACTTTCATCTAAATATGCAAATTTCCAATATGGGGGGTCGAAAACACCGTAACTTGCGAAATTCGCCAAAGTTAAGTTCAGTCTACGTATGTTACAAAATTGATACTTCAACACGCTTCCCTCAGAGCTCAAGAAAGGATACAACGCAGCACCAAAATATTTGCATGCATATGCTACAGCATTTCTGTCCAGTGAGTCTCCAATGAAAAGTATCCCAATATGCCCTTTGAAGGCCTTCAGCTTGTTTCTGTGTTTGTTCTGACGGCGTCTGTTTAACTCAAAGTACTGCAAAAACGAATTGTGAGTCGACCTTTCGTGCCATTCATTCCGAATCCACAAACCATCTGAATGACACAGATCACAATTATTTTGGCTTAACTTTCCACTAATCCAATATTTTTCAGCTTGTGTTTCTCTTTTGGGTTGGACTGATACAAAAGAAATGAAAAGTGTGAAAATCACTATTGGAAACTGAAGATCAGCTAATTTGAAGCTGGCAGTGGGGACATTTTTCTGGTGCCTAAAGATATTGTAAACAAAGCTTTCAAAATTATTATCCCTCATTTACCAAAAAGTCATTACTGCTTAAACTTTAAAAAAAATGACGTGCTTTTCCTGTGGTCTGTCTTAGGCCGTCTTGTAAACCAAACAAAAAATTTAGAAACGTCCAAAAAATTGACGGCCTCTAAAGCCTTTAGTAGCGCGCCAAAAGCAATCCAGAGCTTTACAAATACATACAGGAAGCGATCTATGTCGCTGTTTTCGAAATTCTTGGAGTTTTGCGATAGTTAGGTCGAGTTGAGTGAAGATGGGAAAAATGATACCAAGGTATCCCCTGTGTGGAGAAACTCAATTCTCACTATGAAACCCTAAACCCCAATATATTAAATACTAGACTTATTCAAAGTCTAGCTTAGAGAAACTACACTATTTTCACTGCTTCTAAGAGATTAATTCTAAGAAGACTTCTACTTGCAATATTACAGCTACTCAGCAATTCACTCCTAAGCACTTAGTGAAGACTATATATTACAATAGTCTATTTACACTTTCGTCCTTAGTTATTCCTTGCTTCGCTCACGCCATTATTACAAGGCGCTAGAGGCTTGGTGACTTTTCTACTTCTCAGCACTACTTAGGGTGTCGGTATTTTTCAGGTATCGAGACACCCTGTGTGGAGAAACTAACTCTCACTATGAAACCTTAAACCCCAATGCATTAAAGCTAGACTTATTCAAAGTCTAGCTTATTAGAAAACTACACAACTTTACTACTTCTAAGAGATTACTTCTAAGAAGACTACTACTTGCAATATTATTACTGCTACTTACTAATTCACTCCTAAGTACATAGTGAAGACTATCTACTTCTATAGTCTATTAACACTTTCGTCCTTAGTTATTCATAACTTCGCTCCGCTATTATTACAAGGCGCTAGAAGTTTAGTGACTTTACTATTTCTCAAGCACTAGGCCTTGGTATTTTCCTGAGGTATCAAGACACAGGGGATACGATTTCATACAAATCACTTTTTAAAATAAAAACAGAAAATGGTCACTTTTTTGACGCACAAGGTTATTTAACCTAGAGCTTCTTAATTGTCCCTTGCCTCCTCCCCCTCCCTTCTTCCTCCCCCTCCTCCTCCTAACACCGCAACAAGGACAACATTAATGCACTCAAGAGATATGTTTTCTCTGAAAACATGGACCGTCTCGCCTGCTATCACGCGGACGAAGACCCGAAACTCAACTCGAGGAATTCTTCAATTGCGACTCCAATTCAACTACCCAGACGAATTTGGAAAAGGTTTCAAGCGAAGCAGTCCCTCTCACGAAGGAGCAACGAAGCTTACCGAGCGATGCCACGCAACTTGCATCTAATGACTCAAAACGGGCACATTTTATTCATATTCCCTTCAGTGCGGAAACTTTCAGTGCTCAGGTCTTAGACACCAAGTCGCCAACTGACTTCCTAAACTTTTTTGCTCACCTCCGCGTGAAGTCAAATGAAGCTCTCGATGTCGACGAGATATTTCTTGAGGAGTAATCCTCAAGGCCGTAGCAAGCAGTCGTAAAAATGAAATTAAAAAACAAGTGATTATTTTGTACGTCTGCTACCCGCCGGGCCTTGAGGATTGTTCTTCAAGACCCGGCATTGTTTCTCGATCTTTATCGAGAGGCGGTTTTTTGTCTCTATCGTCTAAACACGGCTTCTTCTTTACCTGAAAGTAATCGTCGTCGACTACTGGAGTCTCACCAGGAGTCTCAGGGGGGTCGTGTGTAACATCAGCGACTACGAGTTCCTCAGACTCACGTGTGTCTTCATCGGACACTAGAGTCTTAGGTGTGGTATTGTCAGTAGAGCGAGTATTGTCAGTAAAACGAGGAGAGAAAAAGGACGAAAGAAAAGCAAGGAAATCGGCGTCGCGAGAACGTTTTCTATTACGAGACGACGAGCTGGAAAATTTCGAGCGAGAGTTGTCGTCAGGTAAAATCAAAGAACGTGCAAAGAACGTCAAAGAACGTGTACCGGACGCATCATCGTCATCATCATCCCCAAGCAAGTTATCATCGTTTTCGTCACGAGGCGGAGCATTGACATGAGCCGAAGCGATGTCGTTGTCGCCGTCGTCATCATGACTAGAAGCAGGGAGTTGTTGCGAAACGTTTTTCTCATAAAGGTTATGAAGGAGGCCTGAGAGGTCAGCTGACAACTTGGTTTCTAACACCTGGGCACCGGTAGTTTCCACACCAAGGGGAATAGTAATAATTTGTGCCCGTTTAGAGTCATTAGATGCAAGTTGCGCGGCGTCGCTCGTTAGGCTGCCTTGCTCAACCTTGAGAGGAACTATTTCGTCACACGAAGCTTTTTTCCGCTTTTTTCCTGATGGGACAGGAGACGAACGAGTCTGGCAAACAGTCAGACGGAGACGCCAGACGAATGTCCGATTTGCCCAGATCCACGGGGAGTAAAGGAGCGGGGGAGGAGGGAGATTCCTGTGGTTCTGGGCTGATTTGGAGTTGATGGAGTTTCGTGTTGGCATCGTAGCTGACGACAGTGACCACCTTTTTGTATTTGGCAAGTTGTCGTGCAAGGGTGCCCCCCAAACCGGGAGCTGTTGAGCTCCCCGTCCGGGAGCTGTTCGCTGTCGAGGCTAGCGGTGGTGCCACGGTAGAAGAACTGGCGATTCACGATGTGAGGATGAATATCCCCTGGGTGTGACCACCCAGGGGATTCGCACGACTTGGGCATTTGCTTTTTGCATACCTTGTATGCTTCGCTTACTTTCCAATACTAACAAATACAGAAAAACAAAGAGAAAAAAAAACAGAAAATACAAGAGTTTTTCACATAAGTGTACGACGACGAGTTCAAGTGCACGACGCTTGATATTAAATGTGCAAAAAGATGAAATCGAACGGAGAAACATGAACGACAACACCTTATACATCTTCGAGGCCAACTGCGCATTTGCATCAGAAGAAGAAGAAGAAGAAGTGCAAAGGAAGGCCTTTTGAGAGAGCTTTAACGATGGACAATGGACACAGAACCTGGTGGAATGGATGACGTTCCTTCACTTTCGACGGTATGTAGAAGTGACGCCTCAAATGTACTCTTTCGACGGTATGTAGAAGTGACGCCTCAAATGTACTCGGGTGCAGCGATGGGGCGTTCAGTAAAAAATCAATCCAAATCAATTACCCCTGTCCCGGAAGTGGCGCGGCTCGGGTCGATAGTTCTGAGTGAAGTAGTTTTGACCGAACGAGTATGAGGATTAGGAAAGTCGGGCATCAATCTGACGTTCACGAGGACTGCTCATTAGCACGATTACAGTTAATGAAAATCTCCTCTAGCTGGATTTTGGAGTCGTTGAGAGCGATGACGAAGAGGAGGAGACCAAGAAAGAGACGACGTAGAAGAAGTTTTAGTCTACCCGTGTGGCGAAGAGAACGCTTTGATTGAAGTCGAAAACCACGAACTGAATAGCAAGACACCATTCCAACCGGAGTGCATGAGAGAAAGTATTCGAGACACGTAACGAAAGATGTTCTCACGTTTATATGGGATGATATAGTCATTGAGAGAAATCTTATAGGCCGATGTATAATAAGTATATTTAAAAAAGACCTTCCACAAATAAACAACTTGTCAGTGCACAAAAAAGAGTTTTAAAAAACTGGCTAGTAAAAGAAAGAAAGAAGAGTGTAAACCCCTAGAAATCTGAAATCGGGTTCAATAACTCCAAATCAAGGTTCACCATGTATTTTCGCCCAATATTCAAAAGATGTATAATGTATTTACATGGCTTGAGTGTTCCACACAAATACAGTAACACTACTTCATCCCTGACTTAGATCACAGCTCTGGACGACGAAGCCTCGCTTGATTCCCAACAGAGCTAGAAGGGAGAATAACGTAATATTTCATAAAGCACTGCATTCCAAGGGCGCCAAAAAGTGCTCCACCAAAAAAAATAGCAGTTGGAAAGACAGGAAAATCTGAATTCTTAGGGATATAATTTTCTGAAAAAAGATCATTTGTGGAAGAATCTGAGGAAATCCCTTGGTTTTCTACACCCTCAATCGATGGCGAGCTTGAAGGGTACGATTCCTATATGAATGAATTTAGAAAAAAAAATCCAATTTAAAAAAATAAACCAAAACACACAAAATATTCTTGAGGTAACACAGGTAGTTTTTCATGAGAACCAAACCTTTTTGTTTCACACATATAACTAACATATGCATTGACCTTGGATGGATCGGGTTCATAGTATGCATCATCCTTTCTCCCTTTAACACTTTTCTTTCTGAGATATTTCTGGGCTTCAACAATGCCGGATGGATGTACAGAGGATAGTGCTCTCTTATCAACACCTGTTAAGCAATCTGATCGGGAACGCAGGGACTCATATATTCTTTGCTTTAAAAACGCGAGGAAAAGCTGGTGTTCTTGAGATCCTTCAACAAGTATATGCATACAGGCAGCACAAATGATAAATAGAGTGCAGAAGTGAGTTATAAATGTCATTTCGGACTGTCCTTGAATTAACTGGCTCTTTGACTTTGAGTTCAGAAGAGTGAAGTGCTTGCAAATCAAATGGTATGGTAAATTATTTCAGACCACTTCTTAAACTAAGGCCATCTTGTAAACCAAAAAAATTTCAGAAAAATTTCAGAAAATTCGTTGTTAGGGTTTCATATTTCAACTTTTTTAAAGTCGACCGTCTTGTAAACCAAAACGTCCAAAATTTCTAAAACCGTTATAAACCCTAAACCCTGAACAAACCCTAAATTTTTTTCATCTACACTAACGTCGTTTTACATTGCGTCTAAATCCATATCCATCGCGTCAGATCGATTCATTGGTCATAAAACTATCGCTTTAACGCGAATTTCCAGATCTTTAACACATATCGTCGCGCTCGTGCGAAGTTATAGAAAACTGACGATTCTTTGAAATTCCTAGCCGATTTTCTGAAAATTTTCTGAAAATTCTTTGGAATTCCAGAAACGGCGAATTTTTAGGGTTACAAGTTTTCTGAAAATTTTCAGAAAATTCCGATTTTTTTTTTGGTTTACAAGATGGCCTCAGTTGGAAGATCAGTTGAACGTTTTTTTCTCCTCAAGGAAGCACAAATTGTAAAAAAAAGAAAAACCCACAGACCATAGAAATTCTATGGGCTTTGATCTATGGGGAAGGCAAAATCTTTGATTTGTAAACGCCCGTAACAGCGCGCTTTTATGTGTTATGATCTAAAATAATGTTCGCGCACGCTCGCAATCGTCATGTAGAACACGTACGTGAAGTATGGAGCAGTTTTGCGTGCGCAAGTTCACGCAGAGGCGCTTGGGTTAAATCCCCTAGAAAATGGAGAGGAGGGTTTCACAACTACCAGAAAAGCGGTTGGAGTTGTTTGCGAAAGGAAAAAAAAAGAAAAAACAGGTTTTTCCTCAAGGAAGCAGAAAAGTGTTTCCCGTTAAACCATACTTTTTCCAAAAATTTTTAACATCTGTGGGTTCCAAAAATTCATACTTTTCCATTTAAGGTCGCAAAATCTATGATCTGTGGGAAAAAATTTTTCCTCAAGGAAGGCTCTAAAAGTAATATCGACGCGCTGATTACGCGGAAACTGTTAATAGAAACTTAAATATAAAATGACTAAACTGCAGAGAATTCTAGCAGCTTTCAGAATCTAAGTTTTGTTTCTATAATAAGTTGACCTGTGATAAGAAAGCCTAGGTCAAAGATTTAAGAAAATGCAGATATTGCAATTGACCAGTTAGAGGTAATTAATTAACAGGTCAGTCGAACAGAGATGATAAAAATGTTAGTAAAACGATATATCTAGACTCGCGACAAATACGTATCGAATCTATATAGTCTTTAGATGGAGTTTTAATAATCTATACAGTATTATATAGACTATGTATGTACAGTCAACAATGTCGTTAAATGTATGTAATTAGTTGTTTTAAGAAACAGTGTTCCAAAGTAGAATATAAGTCCTGTAAATAAGTCATGTAAATATCTGAAAGATGGACTTCAAAAATAGCAAAAATCCAACACAAACCATAAAAATCTATGGTTTATCAAAAATCTATGGTTTATCGGGAAAAAATTTTCCTCAAGGAAGCCTTTAAACACATGTTTTACTGCATTTGCCACCGAAATATGGTTAATATGTGGTAAAAATGAAATTAAAAAACAAGTGATTGGTGAAATCCAACACTTTTTTGTTTTCTCCCTTCCAAAATAAGACCGGACGGTGGAAGTTGGCACCAAACGGTGGAAACTTCAATTAAAAATTATGCTAAAACATGCAACACACAATTTCACACAAAATCTATCCCCAATCAGGATTTACTATCTTGTTTCACAGTTGCAGAAAGATAGAATGGCAGCCCCTGAATATTTTGAAGTTTTTTTTAAAAATATGGAACAATATGGTTTCTTAACTTGAGAGAAGCTAATATTTGGTGCAACCACACAAATTTTGCTTACCAATTCTGTATTCTTCTTCACACCTCTCACTCCACCTTCGCTAATTGTGCCGATTGGTGGCCATTCTCGCTTACCCCAGTCTAAACTACCCCAGTTACTACAATAATTTTCCCGAACTTGCTTGATCTGCAATGCTAGAGCACCAAAACCACTGCTATATGTAAATATTAAGGGATTACCATATGACATCATAAAAATGTCAAGAGCATCTTTGAGCGCCCTGTGCCTGAAAATTCCTCCTTTTCCTTGCTAAATGCATACTTCATCACTTTAATCGGTTATATTACTCTAATACCTTACCTTGTCAGGAATTCGTTTTGGTGCTGGCTCCGGTTTCATGAATTCAATACTTTCCTTCGATATTTTTGAAATTTCTGTTTGAATATTAGAATCATCGGTCACAATTTGTACGGACGTCGGAGTTCCTCCCCTAAACTTCCCTAATACTTCAATGAAATCTATTAACCTTGGTGCCGAAGCTTCCTGCTTGCATTTGATAGGACTATTTTTGCCTTCAATACAAAGAAATTCAAACGCTTCTTTCTTAGTGTATGAAAACTTACCATATACAACTGAACAACCTTGGGTTTTGTCAGTGCGTCGTAGTTGAAAAACTGCCATGTTTGGCTTACTCTCGAACGTCTCTTTTAACACTTTTACAGTTTCATGGTTGGGACGAAGAGCATACGCTATTTCCTGGGCTTTCCACCACCAATATCCTCTTTCAGCGAAGTACCGAGGGTATAATGCACCCACTGCAGGCATATCTTTTGATTTCAACAAACTATG
>VIAT01000087.1:0-12581 GCA_009618095.1 Bathycoccus sp. SAG2 | reverse complement strand
GAATAGATTTGACGACATCCGAAATAGGTAGAGTGGGCATGTGTCCCGCGTCGAAGGACGGAGGGGTGAGCATGGAAGAGGAGGAAAAAATAATGAAACGGTACGAGAAAGGCTTGTCGAAGGCGGCGTTACGATTTTTAGAGGAGGAAGAGACTTTGACAAAGGAGTTCACGGAGAGAGTGGGCGAGGAAGCGGAGGAAGAGGAGAGAGGAAGAGAAGATGTCATCGTACCGAAAGATGAACGGAAGAAAAAGACGACGAAGGCATCGTCGTTTTTGGAGGATAAGCAAATCGGGGCGATGGAAAGTGTTAGCGTTGACGGCGGTGAGGAGAAGGGAGTTTCGGGGCTTCGAGTTGAGACGCCGTCTTTGAATGACGACCGGAACCGAGAGGAAAAGGAGAAGAAAAAGAAGACGGAGAAGAAGAAGGAGAAGACACCGTTGGTATCCTTGCCGCCGTCATCCTCGAAGCGAGGGGAGAAGGAGAAGAAGAAGAAGAAGAAGAAGAAGAAGGAGGAGGAGGAGGAGCAGGCAGGGAGTTTGAGTAGACTCGGTTCTGCGTTCGATATGATTCAATCACAAATAATTGATCCCGCAGATATGCTACTAACAAGAAAGATGGTAATCAATAAGAACGTGGATGAGGATAATGTTCGCGGTTCATCTCGAGAACTTCTTCAATCTTCTCGAGGGCGAGAAGTTTTGTCCGCGGATGGAAGCGTGCGCGGCACGCCTGCGAAAAGTTTCATCGAAACGGGCGCATCACCGATGGAAAAACAACAACACCAAACTCATCAAACGACCAACACCGTGCAGTTAGATAAAGGAACAAACACCATCAATGCGTATTCGTTTCTGCAACCTGTGGGAGGTAAAAAAAAGGTAAAAACAGGTTCGTCCATGAGGAAGAAGGGAGAAGAAGCAGAGGAACCATCCGATGCGATGGCGGCGAAGGAACAAGCAACGACAACAACAACAACAACAACAACAACAACAACAACAGCAACAAAAAATGTAACCAGAGCACCACCAACAAAATCTATTTATTTCAAGAAGAAGCGACAAGTGAACGTCAGGAAGCAATTATCAAAGTTGCCAAAGGCATCGATGATTGAAAATGATATGCGCTCGAAGAGCACACCACCAATTCAGGAGGATCGGTACGAAGGACAACACACTGTGCCTGATTTCGACGACTTTCTACATTCTGCATTAGGTGGCACCGAGGACGTCAACATTGCTGCTATCGATGGAAACGACAATATTTTCGGCAACAACGACATGTATTATCCGCGATGCGAAAGTTTACCAAACATGTCGAGCTTTTGGAAGCAGTACAAGTTAGAAGCAGAAGAAGAAGAAGAAGAAGAAGAAAAAGAAGAAAAAGAAAAAGATGGAGGCAAGAGTACCGGTCAGCAGCCGCATAGACAACAGGCGCGGCAAAAACAGTGCGACTGCAAAGAGTGCGTCGCTGCTCTGATGGAGCATGCCATGAAAGTTGGGCGCTACGTTGTGGCTCAAGAGGAAGAAGAGAGACTGAGCAAAGAAAATCACCAGGAACAAACAGCAGAAGAAGTAGTAGCTACGACAACGACGGCGGTAGCGGCGGCGACGACAACACCTCTAGAGCCTATCTTCTCACGCCCACCTCCTTTACGCTTAGCCTCGGCAGGCATAACCGGCGGAACCTTCGATGTCGCCATAAATCCTCTCCTCTCACCGATGACAGTCTCCCCTCCCGTCACGGCTGATACTGGAGTCAAGAAATATCTGGACACGACGACGACGACGAACAAAATGTACACCGACAGCGCCGCTTCGCCGACGCTCTCCGACCCGTTCATCATGTCGCCTTTATTGGACCAGCTGCATGTGCCACCAGGCGACCATCAAGCGAGAAGAAAAGGAAGGTTTGATATGGTCAGCACCGACGACGACGACGGCAGAGAAGCGGGAGACGCTTGATGGACGCCACAGGTGGCCACCCTTTCGCTGCTTTGTCGCTCTCGCTCGCCTGTTTTTTACGCGCGCGCGCGCATATTTTAAATAATTATAAATGAGTTGGGTATTTCACACAAAAAAACGCCCAAAATCCCCTTCGCATCCTCTCGCTCTCGCGCCGTGCGCGCGCGATACATGCGTGCATATATATAAATATAAAGCGATGGAGATGTCTCGTCTTCCAACGCCTCCTCTTTCTCCGTCTTCGACTCGTCTTTTTGACCCTCTCGACCCTCTGCATCCGAACAGAGTCATAGCGCATTTCGACTTGGATTGTTTTTATTGTCAGGTCGAACGCCAACTCGATGGGTCGTTGCGAGACCGACCGACCGGCGTGTGCCAGTACGATCCATTCGAAAAGGACGGCGTGAGGACTCGAGACGCCGCAACGGATAGGAAAACGCATTTATCGCGACCGGGTGCGAATAACAGTTTGATCGCGGTGAGCTACGAAGCGCGGAAACAAGGAGTCAAGAGGAACATGACGATTAGAGAGGCGAGACGGTGCTGTCCGGTGCGTTTGGATGCCGCGTTTGCGTTTTGGCTTCTTTCTTTCTCTCTCTGGCGCACGCGAATTTTGCGGTTCTCTCATCTCTTTTTCACTCTCTTTTTGAGCGCTCGTTGTTTACTTTCTTCTCGATCGACGCTCGCGTGCGCGCTCGCTCTTCGCTCGCGATGGTGTTCACATTTTTGATGCATGCGAACAGGAAATGATCTTCGTGCAAGTCCCGACGAAACACTCGAAGGCGGATTTGAAAATCTACCGCGACGCCGGAGCAAAAGTTGCCGCGGAGTTGGCCAAGCACGGGACGATCGAAAGGGCGTCGATCGATGAGGCGTATTTGGACGTGACGAAAGAAGCAAACACTTTGTTAGAAAAGTGCGAGAGGAAAGAGATGGATTTCTTTCGAGACGTGTTGATGAGCGAGAAAGTGAGCAGAAGTCACGTGGCTGGAGCGCTGGAGTGGGAAGCGAGAGAAAGAAGGAGAAAAGAAAAGATGATGAGAGCGTCGTTATCGGATGGACAACAGGACGTCGTGGTGGTGACGTATGCGTCGCACAGAGAGTTACGGCGAGGCGCGGTGGATGAGATTGAAGCTAATGTTAACGACAACAAGAACGATAAGGAAGAAAATGAAGGCAATGAAAGCAACAACCAAGAAGAAAGAAAAGCGGGAGACCCTCCTCCGCAAGACAAAGCTTCGAAATCCTGGCTCAACCGTCCGTTATCGGAATGGTCTCACAGAGAAAAGTTGAAAGTAGCTGGCGCGTACGTGTGCAATGTCGCTAGAGAGGACTGTTTCGTCAATCTGGGATACACTTTATCCTGCGGCGTTTCTTCAAACAAAATGTTGGCGAAATTGACCAGCGGCATGAATAAACCAAATTGTTGCACCATTTTGGAAGAATCGTTCACGCCATCTCTGTTAGAAAACTTACCCATCGATCGCATACGAGGTCTCGGCGGTAATCTCGGCGAAGAGCTTTCGGAAGTTTTAGGCGTCACTACCATCGGTGGTTTAGCCAAAACCGATAGGAAGAGTTTGTTGATGGCGTTAGGGAGAGACGAGAAAAAGGCGTTATGGGTTCAAAGAGCCGCGAGAGGCGTGGACGATGATCCGGTCAAAGAGCGTTCGGCGCCGAAATCAATCGCGACGAGCAAGACGTTTCGAGGCGCGATGAGTTTAGAGACGATGGACCAAGTATTGAAATGGATCGGGGAGTTAGCAGAAGAGCTGAGCGAGAGAACCGAATTAGATGGCCAAGATTGGAAACGGCACCCGAAAACCTTGACGTTAGGCATCCAATCCAACTTAACCACGCACTCCGTGCACCGGTCGCATCCGCTTTCTGGATCCGGCAATGACTGTCACGCGGAAAATCTGAAAACGCTGGGCGGGACGATTTTCAAAAAATTCCTCGCTGAGAAGGGCATTTTGAACAACCGAGGGTTCCAATGCACGGTATTGAGCTTAACGACGAGTAATTTCAAGATGGAAGTAGAGAAGAGCGACGTCGGTCAAGGTTTGGTAAAGTTTTTAAAAAGAGGCGTGGACGTTTTCGATTTATTCGATGGGGAAGAAGATAAAGAAGCGTTGAATTCGGCTAAATCTCCGTTGAAAGAACAGCCACACGTATCATTATCGCCGCCAAGCAAAGCGGCGATGACAAAACCGTTAAATAGGAATAAGAATAATGTCGTCATCGTTCCAATCGCTTCTGCCGCGAATGGGGAGAAAAAGACGACTGCTCGACCGAAAGAAACGTTGGAACAAAAGCAGAAACGCGAGGCGTTGTACAACGCGCAACTCGAATCTGGCATCGACGAGGAGACGTTTCGAAGCTTACCACCAGACATTCAGCAAGAGTTGAGAAAGAATAAGAAAACAAAGTTTGAAGATGGGTTTAGCAAGAGGGCGACTATTCATTCGTCATCACCTTCTTCTAATACCACGAAGAGTATAGCGTCGTTCTTTACCAAGAAGAAGAAGAAGAATTAGAGAGAGAGAATGTATGGTACCGCTACTTGTATACAATTATGAATATAGAACGTTTGTAGGCGTAGGTATGTAGCATATTTTTTTAATTAGATTTAATCATGTCCAACCAGTCTTGCTCGCGATCGCCACCGCGGAAGATTTTAAATCCCAACGATTCCAGTTTCGTCGCCGTCTCTTCTAAACTATCATTATTGATTCTACTGTTTTCTTCTTCTTCTTCTTCTTCTTCTTTTGCTATTTCGTTAGTCGAAGAAATGTACTCATTCAACGTCTTCTTGTAGTACTCTCTATCTCCATCGTTCGTAGTCAATTTATACGCCCCAATCATTCTCAACTCTTTCGAATGCGTTTCCGGGATAAACTGACGATAATACCTCAACTTTTTCTTCAAACTTTTACTAAAGAACGTCCTCTTGCGTTCGATCTCTTTTGTGCATTTTTTCCCTCGTAAGACGACTTCTCTTTTAGTAATGTTACCGTCATCGTCTCGATCGTCTCCGTATCCATCGAAACCCCACTCGTACCGTAAAAAATACATCATAGCCTCCATCCCATACCAAAAACTTCTCGGTAATCCGGTATCTTCCGATCGAGATCCGTAATCGTAAATCACGCACGGCGTATCGGTCGCCAATTTGAGCAATAAGTTGGCATCCAATTCGAGCATGATTTTCTCCATGTCTCCTCGTTCGCACAGAGTGGATTGCACGCGCAAAAAATGGATCGGGGCGTCTTCCGGAAAGTGTTCTCGCAGCACCGGTAACGCTTCGATGCCGTTTTTGAGATTCACGAAGTGAGCGACTCGTCTGTGTTCGGCGGAGACTACTACTACTACTACTAAAACAGGTTTTCTTCTCTCTCCAAAAACGCGCCGCGAGTTCCTCCTCCTCCTCCTCCTCCTCCACGTGCTCGGAAAATTGTTGTTGAACGACGTAGTAAACGACGTAGGAAACGACGACGCAAACGACGCTCCGCGCATCATCGTCGTCCTCGGCCAAGACAAAGGCAACAATGAATGCGCGTCAATACTATAACAACAACCAAACCCAAAAAGTGCTTCTCGATTCCAAAGGGGGAGGGTAAAACAAAAAATAGTACCCTAAATGAAATTTAAGTTTATTTTTTAATACTAAACCCTAGCCAGAGAAAAAAAGTGGGGGAAAGGGAATGCTCGAATGGTATAGTAAGTATTGGTTTATTAGTATTATTATTATTATATTAATTATTATTATGAAAGGTTGGTTATTACGTTCGCTTCACACAATTAAAATCATTTGCTTTCTCTCTTTCAAAACGAAGAGATATTATTGAGTTCGCGAAAGGTCCGCGGTTCGACTCCGCGTTTGAGTACACACACGCACGCACCTTCTCCTTTTTTTTTTTTTTTCTTGTTTTGTGCGTGTAATAAAGCGCTGCGAGAGACCACGTTTTTTTTTTCTCCATTTTTTTCCATCATTTTCTCCCAAAAAGTCCACAAAAAAATGTCGGAGAGCTTTAAAAACCCTAAACAATAGAGAAAGGAAAAGAGATAGGTGAAAGAGATTTCAAAAAAAAATCTCTAAAAAAGAAGACGACGACGACGAAGACAAACATCATGAACACCAACGCCGGGGGGGGCGAACCGTTCGCGCGTCGAGTCCTGCACCCTCTGATAACCTTCCTCGAGTCGCTCTCGGAAGACGACCAGAAAAAACTGGCGGCGTTTGCGTCCATTTGCATCGTCTGCGCGACGATTTTGGTGAGCACGTTTGCGAAGAAGTCGTCGAAACATCCAATCGCGTTACCGGCGGATGGGAAAACGCCGATCGCGTTACCGCTGGAAAGGGTGGTTCGACTCTCGAAAGATACAAAGTTGATGCGGTTTAGGTTACCGACGGGAAACCACGTGTTTGGATTGCCAACTGGATCGCACGTTATGGTGCAATTGACCGATGGAAAAACCGGTGAAAAGCACATGCGTCCATACACGCCGGTGTCCTCGGACGCGTTGGATAAAGGGCACGTGGATTTCGTCGTGAAAGTGTATTTTCCGAACAAGCAGTTTCCAGATGGGGGTAAAGTCTCGCAAATGTTGAACGACGTGAAAGTTGGGGAGGAAAAAGTAGAATTCTTTGGCCCGTTGGGCGGGAAACGATACGTCGGAAACGGCGAGTTTACGGTGAAGAAGTTGAAGAGTCAAGGCGGAGGAGTGGAAGTAAGAGATGCGAAAGATGAGGTTGGGATGATTGCCGGTGGGTCTGGGATCACGCCGATGTTGCAAATTGTGAGAGAGATGTTGAGAGAAGGGCAAGCGTCGGGGATGCCGAAGAAAATCTCCATTTTGTACGCGAACAAAAGCGAAGACGATATTTTGTGCAGAGATACGTTGGATAACTTTGAAAAGCAGTTTCCGGGGAGAGTGAAGGTGTGGTACACCGTAGATGCCCTATCGAACGATAAGAAGAAAGCGAAAGAATGGAAATACGACGTCGGATTTATCACGAAGGAGATGATTGAGAAGCATTTGCCAACGCCGGCAAAGAGCGGAAAACGGTTTCAGATTCTAGTGTGCGGGCCGCCGCCGATGATGAAGTTCGCGGTCAATCCGGCGTTCGAAAAGTTGGAGATTGGCAAGGAACACGTTTTGACGTGGTGATGAAGAAGAAGAAGAAGAAGAAGAAGAAGAAGAAATAAAAAAGTTCGTCACATCTACTTACGTATATTTATTATCATCTGAACTTTTATCACGATTAATACTACTTACATTTCAAAATCGATCAAATCATCGTTTGATCGGCTTATCTAACCTCTCGACTAAATCCTCCACCGCTTTTTTCGTCATTATCAAACACCTGTGCTTTAAAATCGAATAGACGTTCAAACCTTCTTGAGGCATGACGTGAATGTTTTCAATGTTTCGCGTGCCTCGGCGTAACATCCACCCGTCATCGCTCGCGTTCGTCGTTTCCAGTCGATCTCCGACGATTAAAGCGCTAAATTTCGTGTTTATTTTGTTCCCCGAGTCGCCGGTACCGCCAATCAATAAAGGCGACGTAGATAAACTCGTATTTTCTTCCTCACCATCATCGTTACTATTATACCTCAACAACTTCTCCAATCCAAACTTAGCTTCTTTCGTCTTGCCAGTTGGACTCATCCACTTCAAATCCTCCACGACGACCAATCTCCCTTCCGCTGCCTTCGCCGACAACGCCACTCTCAACCCAAGTCTTCTCACTTTCTTTTGCAATTTGTGCTCGAAATCTCTCGGAATTGGTCCATGCGCGGTACCGCCACCTCGCATTTGCGGCGCCCGTAGACTCCCGACGCGTGCTCTCCCGCCGCCTTTCTGCGGCCTCGCTTTCCTCGTCGTCCCGGAGACTTCGCCTCTCGACTTTGTTTTCGCCGTCGACGTCCCTCTTTTTCGCGCCAACTGCCATCGAACGACTCTGTGCGCGATATCGACCCGGATTGGCACGTCGAAATGCCGTCCCGGGAGAACAATCGTCATCGTACCATCCCTCTTTTCCTCCTCCTCCTCCTCCTCGTCCAGCGCGCGCGCGCGCCCGCACACGGGAACCGTTTGGTCCCGCATGTCCCCTTGGCCCACGTCCACAATCGATTTCGGATGCACGACGCGTCTCCTCCTCGTCGCGTCGTCGTCGTCATCACCCCCGTTCGACCTCCTCCTCGGCTGTGGTTGCATCGTCGCGGTTTCCTTCGTCGTTTCCTCGACGCCGTTTCCTCGCGTCGTCGTCGCCGTGCCGTGCCACCATCGCGTCGCCGTCGCGGAAAAAAGACTCTTATGACCACTTCGACGACGACGACGATTTTTTGCGACCACGTTTTGTTCTTCTTCTTCTTCTTCCCTAAAACGAAAGACCGTCGTCGTCATCGAAGGCGCGCGCGTTGTTGTTGTTGTTGTTGTTGTTCCTCCTCCTCCTCCTCCTCTCGACGCGAGCCGCCGCGCGAAGAAGACGACGGAGCGCGGTGCCGCCCGCTTCATCCTTCTCCACGTTTTCGTTTTTCAGAACATTTCCAAAAGAATCCAATTCCTTTTTTTTGTGTGTGTGTGTCTATAGTTTAGGGTATCAAAAAGAAGGAGGGTTTTAAAGAATGGTTTTGAACAAAGAAAAAAAGAGAGGGAAAAAAAGAGGGGTGTTTTTTCAACAACAACTCTCTCGCGCTAAGAAGAAGCCGTGTTTAGACGATAGGGACGCAGACTCGCCTCTCGATAAAGATCGAGATACAATGCCGGGTCCTGAAGAGTGATCCTCAAGACCTGGCCAATAGCAGACGTACAAAACTAGTAAACTAGTATTTGTTTTTAATTTCATTTTTATCACATTTTTAACACTATAATAATACTCTACTACACAAAAAAGAACACCACCATTAAAAAAGACGTAACACGAAAAAACACATCATCGACACATCCAATCGCGCGCTCGCTCGCTCTCCCGTGAAGCGAGTCGACACCGCGGAGCAAAAGGCTGAACGCGAGAACGAGAGAGAGAGAGAGAGAGAGAGAGAGAAAAAAAAAACGACGACGACGAGATGGATTTCGGGGAACCCTGGAGGTTTCAATCGGGGAGGTTCCCGCTGAAAAAAATGCAGAGGCGATTCGACGTGCAAGAGATTTTTTTCCCTCTCTCCGCGCGGACCAACGACGAAGGTTCGAGATACGGGTTCGCGCTGTTGAGATCGTCGAAAGCCGTGGAGGTTGGAGTGGCGATGGCGCTGTTGTGCGTGTCGGTTGTGGTCGTTTTAGTCGCGGTAGCGGGGATGAAGATTCTCTGCAGAGAAGAAGGAAGGGAAGGGCAGGACGGAGACGAAGGAGAGCGCGAAAGGTTCGTCGACGACGAGGGAGGCGGTGGCGATAGGTGGAATGCGAAAAGAAGGAAAAAGAAGATTAAAAACGAAGGGAACACAAGAAATAGTCTGTACGGAGCGATAGTTTAGTTTTTGATCGTTAGTATTTATTAGTGAGTTTTTACACATCAGTCGTGTATTGACGCGTGTTCGCGGCGCTACGTAATTCCTACTACTATAAAATCTGCCCATGTTTTTCCATCTCGCGTTCGTCGTGCTCTCCATCTTCGTTGGTAATCGCGAGGACTTCGCCGGAATAATGGTCCATTTCAAACCTTGCCGTGCTTAAAACGTTCGGAATCAAGACCAACGTCAACGGGACGCACAATAAAGGCGATAAGATGCCGCAGATGATGATTAAATTTTCCAAATTGCTCCAATCGCACGATTGGTTCGGGTCCTCGATGTTCGTTTTAATGCCCGAGTATTCGATGGCTAACGAGCCTAAAGAAGAAGCCATTAACCCGCCTAATATGCTCGCCCCGCTCGTGATGGCTAATAAAGTCGATTCCGTGCCATCGATGACCAATTTACTGATCAAAATCATAAACGGCATCACCGAGAGCATGTGCACCATGGCTTCTAAAACCGAATTTCCTAACGTGTACGCCAGTTGGTCCGGGATGCCCATCTTCAGATTCAACCGTGTGACGACAAACAAGTCGCACAAAGAACCAATGCACCTCGTACCGCTCGACCACCAAAATATCCTACGCAATCTCCCGGTACTAAACGCCTCTTGAAACATCCAAATGCCCAAACCGCTAAAGGTCAACGCTATGAAACCGTTGATGATGTTAAAATACACGTAATCGAAATTCGGTCCACCGGGAACGCAATCCTCCGGTAACGTGTACCAATAATTCACCGCGTATTGAAACTTTATACTCAAAGCTCTCTCTAAAAACGCGTACATGATCACGTTCGCGGAGAATTTCGGCAACATACTTTTACACATAACGATGATGCACACCCCCAAAATGAAATTCATAATCAATGTCGCTTTTAACATGCCCTCGTCGACTAACTCGATCGTTTGCATGTACACAAACCCAACCCCAACTACCATCAACATTCCCGCAAGGAGGATTTGCCTATACTGTACCTTTACCTTAACCGCGAGCAAATTCCAACTGTATTTCACTTTTTCTTCCGGCAATTCTCCCAGTAACGTCGATATAATCGACGCAATTACCACTAGTATTACGAAATAATACGCCAACGTGTATCTCTCATTTTGTAAAGCTATATATCCCACCACTAAACCCAAAATCTGCCCCACAACCTCCAGCGCTACCGAATACGCGACTAAATCCCCTCCGGTTTGCGGGTTTTTGTGCATCAACTCCGCCCTCTTCCCATCGGTCAAACAACCTAATATATTCACCGAAAAATACACGCACATAATAGCAACCACAAAGTCCACCTCCTTCTCTTCGAACGTCCCCGTCGCCAATCGCGCGCTCGCGAACAAACCTAGGCCGCCGCCGACGAATAAATACGGTCTCTTGTGGTACCCGAACCACGGTTTTATGTCCGATATAATCGCAAACGTCGGGTTTAAAACCCCGGGAAACATAATCACGGTTGAAATTCGTTGCACCTCCGCCGCCGAGACCTTCAGCACGGTCTCTGCCATCGGTAATAAGATGACTTCCGTCACCATCCGAAAAAATCCCATAAAGCCCATGTGTACTATACAAAGGTATCTCAAGAACGACGCGTCGAAGGTACCGTGGACGCGTCGCACGAATATACTCGTCGCTCGGAACGGATACGAGGCCGTGCGAACGAACGGGTTCCCATCGTTTGCACCCGACGACGACGACGACGACGACGACGACGACAAAGAGGACGAACCGCGATCGTCCGCGCGACGACGCTTCCCAATCGAAGCCTCAAAGACGAGTCCTGCCGCGTCATTTTCGCGCCGATGATCGTGGAACGCATCCGACGACGACGACGACGACTGCGCGCGAGAAAAGGCGAATCGACCCATATCGACTCTCGCGACGACGCGTCTCAGAAAGCGAACACGTCGCCGCGTCGATCCGGTGTGCGCGCAGACGCGCGCGTGCGCGAACCCCGGTTTTGTACGCGCGCGCGCGCACGGTTGATAAAATGGAGTGTAACACATGTTTTCCCTTGTTTTTTTCTCCCTTTCTTTTTTTGGGTGTTGGGTGTTGGGTGTTCGATACAAAAGAGATGCGTACATATTATTATATGCGTATTGTGTGTGTGCGTGTACCACATACAACGAGGACACAGTGGAAAGCCTCTTCGTATGCAGGCTCCCATTCCATTGCCACGTGTGCCTTTTGGGCCTTCGTCGTGGCGCCGCCGAAGACTCTGTTGCATCTCGCTTTGCCATCTTTCAAAGCACTTCCCCAAAAAAATGGCAAAACGGTCGTTCGCGCGCCGACGTCCGACGTCCGCGTCGTCTCGAAGGCGTCTCGAAGGCGTACAAAACAGAGCGGACGCACCGTAGAAAACGTGTATGTACATATATCGTATTAAAAGTCTCTCGTCTACTACATCTCCCGTGGAGTTCATAGATTCGTGTGAGTAAAAAAAGTACCGGTAAAAAAATGAGTGATGTCGATCGTATCTTGTCGTCGATTAGGCGTTATACACTGCGCCGTATTTGTTTGCATTCAACAGAACCTCGGCTTCTTCGCGGTTGACGCTTGATTTTCTTGCACTTCTCGTCGCGGCGACTGCGAGAAGGGCAACACATGCGATGACCGTGACGAGCGGAAGCGCGTCGGATGGGGAAGACGGCGTCAACGCGGCGCCGAGACGCGCCGCCGCGGAAGACTTGACGATTTCCTCGGTGATCGTGCCGTTCGCGTAGATCGTCTTCAAGAGTTTGATGGGATATTCCTCGTGAGGAGGAGGTGATGGTGGAGGAGATGGCGAAGGGGGAGGAGGCGTTGGTGGAGGTGAAGGAGAAGGAGGAGGAGGAGGCGACGGTGGCGGACTCGGAGGAGGAGATTCAGTTTTCACTTGAAAGATGTACGCGGAACCAGAATTAGAACCTTTATCATCGTCACCGTGTGCTGCGACGACGATGGTACCATCGCTGATTGCAACGGTACGACCGAAATAATCACTCGCTGCTCCGTCATCGGCGGTGAGTTTCGCCACTTGCGTAAACGAGCTCGCGTCGTCGGAAGAGCTCTTCTCGAAGAGGTACGCGGCACCAGAATTAGAACCTTTATCGTCGTCA
>VIAT01000086.1:0-12601 GCA_009618095.1 Bathycoccus sp. SAG2 | reverse complement strand
CTTGTTGTTGTTGTTGTTGTTGTTGTTGTTGTTGTTGTTGTTGTTGTTGTTGTTGCTTTTTCATTTGCTCGTTCAAAGCGGTCGAAACGTCTTTATCGTTCCCACTGGCGAAAATGTCCGGTCTCGATTTCGCTAAACTTACAATGTTCTTTGCGAACTGGTCATCGTCGACTTTGTTGCTTCCTTGTAACTTTTTCAACATCGCGTCTTTTTGTTCTTTCCATTTCGGGTCAATCAAAGAAATGCGCATGTGCTCGGCCATTTCGTCCACCGGAACGAGTTCGCCGGTGATTGGTGACACGGCAAACTTAGTCGCTTTATCGCCTTTGGAAGCTGCCGCGCGTTCTTCTGGTTTCTTATAGTTTCGAACGATTTTCATACCAGGTTCAGGCAAGTTTTCGTTAATACCCGACGCATGTTTCTCGCCGGTCGAATTCGGCGCTAGCGGTCTTGATGCTGCTTTCACTCTTTTCTCCACCTCTTGCGCTTGTCGCATGATTTGTCGTTCTTCGTCGTCCATTGTTGCTACCGCAGTTCCTCCTGCTGCTCCTCCTCCTACGTCTATTTCTTCATTTACTACATCATTAGCAGTCGTCGTTGGCGGCTGCGCTTCAACTTTCGAAGCATCCTCCAACGCCTGTCTCTTCAAATACCCAACAATTTCTCTCATCGCGATTGGTTCCGGCAAGGTTTCGTCTTCGCCGTCCTCGAAATCGATCGTTTCCACAACCACAAAATCGTGCCAATCGATCGCCTCCATCGCTTCTCGTTCCATGCGTTTCTTCTCCTCGTTATCTTTTCTATTCTTTAATTGCGTGGTATCCCATTCGGACCTTTTCAACGATCGCTCTAAAGCCTTCTTGTAATCCACCTCCACATCTAAAACTTCCTCCATCTCTTGCTTATTCTCCGGCATTAAAATCTCCGAGTACGAATCCGCTAAACTAGTGAAATAGGTAAACAGGGGATGTGCCGGCTTCAAAAACGCAAACTCCGGGTTTTGATATTCTCTAGAGGCTAAGCCGGAGAGAAACTTTGCGCCATTTCTCGCCACGAATTGCGCGGAGAGTTTGATCACTTCAATCTCGCTCTTTTTAAGACCTTGCGGCGGTTGCGTCCCGATGGAATGTTTAAACTCTCTCGGACGTTCTAACACTTCCGGTTTTGATAAACCCACGCCACCAACAGCGCTACTTTTCGCCATAAACTTGCTCTGATTTTGCACTTGCTCCGCCACTTCCATTCCTTTCTTATTTTGATCCTCGATCGTCTTTCCCTCCAATTCCAACTTAATCGATTCGATCTTCCCTCGATAATACGCGTGGTAGGGATCCTTTTCCATTAAAAACGAAAACTTTTGATTGTTTTTCTCGGACGACAAGATTCTGTTCTCGAATTCGGGGCCGTTTTTAGCCACAAATTGCGCGGTTTTGTCCACGATTGCTCGGACATCTGGAGGTGGGACGATAACCCCGACGGAACGCGTTTGCGTGTGTAACAATTCAATCGGTTTCAAGCCATCTTTCTCGGAAATTTTAATGGAATTGTTGTGCAAACGTTCGTCGATTATCGCGACCTCGTTTCCCTCGTTTCCACCCATGACGATGACGATGCGCGCCGCGGTTCTCCCTTCTTCGCGTTCCCGGTGTTTGTTGCGGCAAGCTTCTTTTCTCGCGCGCGAAGAGACGACGACGATTTGTACCCTAGAGAAAACAGAGACACTTAAAAAAAGAAGAGAAAGACTTTTCTGTTGAAGAATATTATTAAAATGGAACACCAAAGTCGACTTTTTCCGAACGACTTTGAGGACGAGAGAAAAAACTACTTTGACGACACGTTTGGGACGAGTCATAAAAGAAAAGAAAAAAAGGGAAAAACGAAAACAAAAAATTAATGGAAAATAAAAAAAGAGGTCTCGTCGAGAAAACAAAAAACGGTCGACAAAACGCGAAAGAAGAGACTTCAGATATACACCACCACTATTACTACTACTACTACTACTACTCGCGCCGCCGCCGCCGACGAAGAACGATGTTCCTGAACGTCCTGTTATTATTAGTAGTACTCCTCGGAGGAACAGGCGAGGCGTCGTCGTCGTCGTCGTCGTCGTGCTCGTACCAATCCGGATGCAATCGGCCTAAACAGAGATTCGCGTCGAGCACTTTGGGGAATCACGACGACGACGATGTTTCGATTACCTTTCGGCAAACGCCGAACTTTCCAGCGACGATGCGCGATTCCGTCGAGAAAGGCGTGGAATTAGCCCAATCGTTCTTGGGAAAAGTGTCCGACGTGGACGTGTTCATGTACGAGGCGCAAAACGCGTCGGCGCAAAACCCATCGGCGTATGAAGAAATCAACGGTCTGTGGTGCGAGGCGACGCGGGACGAAGTGCACGGGTATTGCAACGACGGCGCGGGCAACCAGGAGAAAGCGATGAACGGGGAGAATAACGTGTTTGCGTCGGGGAAGATGACGTGCGCGCCTTGCGGCGAACCGGCGAAGAAGAGTACGCCGATTGTCATCACGCCCGGGTTGGATTCGTCGGGCGAGTATTACGAGCACGACACGGATTGGCTTATTCAAGGAGCCATCCACGAATACTCGCACGCATTTCAGACACTCTTCGGAGCACACACTCCAGCGTGGTTGATGGAAGGGGGCGCGGTACAATTGTAGGCCGTTTTTTCCAACCACGCATCGCGTGGGACGTACAGAAAGACGTACGAGGACCATTTTAAGCATACAATTTTTCCAGCAGCTATCGATTTGTACGGAAATACGTCGGTGGCCACGTGGTTGACAACCTACGGGTCCGATCGAGAGTGTGAAAACGATATTCCGCCGGGCGGTGTAAACGCAAACCCGGATGTTTTTTATAACGTCGGCGCCGCGGCAGTAGCGTTTGCCATATACAAAGCCAACATCAACCACGCGGCCGACGGAGGGCGAACGTTTGCCGATTTCTGGACCAACACAGAAAAGCACAAAGGCTTCTGGCACAGCATCGTTGTAGACGACTACGAATTCAACATCGACACGGATTGGCCGTCCCAAGTTCCCGAAGGTACCGGATGGAAAGGAGCTCTTGCAAACTTCACCGGCCACGACTCCGTCGCCGCCTTTTACGCCGATTTCGAGGCGTGGATAAAACCCGGGGGCGTTCTCAAAACGCCAGAGGAAATGTCTGACATTCTTGAAAATTCGTCCGACGTCCACGTGCTCTCGGTCGAGCCGTTCAACAACGCGAACTCTTTTATGCCTCGAAGCTGCGAGGCGAGCGGCGGCCCACCCTCCTCCTTCTTCGGCGTGTCCTCCTCGGCGACTCATAGTCGTTTTTTGCTCGTCGTCGTCGTCGTCTCGTCGTGTCTCGTCGCGACGCTCGCCTTATAATTCTACTCCTCCTATGTTATGTATTATTTATTACGTATTACAAGACCATGTTTAACAAGACGTCTCGTTCGGACCAGTATTGCGTGGCAGCACGGAATCCAATTTTCACTATTTCTTCATCATCGGAGACTTTTTGTACCTCCAGTGTAGTCTCGAGAGAAACCAACGAAGCCATCGACAAAGGCGTTTCTTTGACGTCAAAGGTGACGTGGTATCGGTGGAAGTTCCGACACGACGATTGCTCGAATTTAGAGACGATACCAAAGAGGTCTTCTTCTTCATTCTTCTCGTTGACCAAACGGACGTGTCGTTGAACTATGGTCTCGCCGCCCGGCAGTTTCAAACGTTGCGCATTTTCGTCTTCGTACTCTACGACGAGATCGTCTTTGTGTTCAGTGTCGGAGTAGAAGTATGGGTGGTGCAACGCTTCGTGTGCGGTGATTCTTCGTGATGGGTCGAGTGTTAACATTCGCCTTAACAAATCGGCTTGGAAGACAGTGATTTCGTCCGCACGAGTCAGTTTCAAGAAGGAGACTCGCGGTAACCATTTCGGGAACATGTCCGCGTGCCAACCAGGGATGTTTTTTACATCCGGCCAAGTCTTTTCGTTTGGCGTTCCGAGAAGTTTAAAAATGCACAAAATTTGGTCCAACTGTTCGGCACTTTCGTAATATGCGAATTTGTTGAAGAGCGAGGAACCGAGGATGAATTCAGCGTAGACGCATCCGCATGCCCACATGTCCACGGCGTTTGTGTATTGTTTCGGCAGCACTGATTTCTTTTTGTTCTCCTTTTCACCTTCTGCTTCTTCATCTTCTCGGCCTAAGCCTTCGATATCGTCGTAAGCGGTTTCGTCAACGGAATCGGGATCGATTTGTTGAGCAGGCGGTATGATGAGCCCTTCAGGCGCGATGTAATACGGCACGGTGCACGAACGCAAAGGAGAGCGCTTTCCAACGTCGCGAAATCCTCTCGATGCCGCCCACGAGGCAATCACCAACTGTCCTTTGCCTTCGTTCTTCTGAGCGTCGACTAATAGATGACCACAATGCAAATTCCTATGAGCAATCCCTCGCGAATGCGCGAATCGAATGCCTTCAAGCAATTGCTGAGTGAGCATACGCAATTTAGATCTTTTCAATCGAAACGTGCCATCGTCGTCGTAGCACCACTCTTTCGGCGGTCGCTTTTCTGCGACGACTGGATCCTCGCACACTCTCGACCGCTGCGCGCGTAAACTAATCGGATAATGTTCGTGAATCATGAGCATTTTGCCGCTAAGTCTCGGTAGTATTCGCGTCTTGCCAACTAAACTCGTTTCTATCTCGTCTTCTTCTTCCGCCGCTTGCAATTCAGGCGGGAGTTGCCCTACTAACCACGGGATCTCAAATGGCATTTCTTCGTCAATCGTAACTAAACGTTCCAATCGTGCGATGGAATTTGCTCCGTTCAAATATTCTCTCTTACCAGACGGATCATTTTCTTCTCTCGACGTCGCTCTAACTATTTGCGAAGACAGCGCCTTCATGTTCGCCGCTTCGCGTAATTTTCTACTCCGCAAACCTTCTTCAGGTTTTTCAAGGAACCCTACAAGTTTTACCGCTTTCAGCATCCCCGAGCAAACATCCAAACATTCCCACATGCGTTGTCGATGGCTGTTCCTCACCTCCACTCTTTCTCGAACGCAAAAACTCGCGTAGTCTGAGATGATTTTCTTTTTCTTTCTATTCGATTTTCTCGAATTTACGATGTCTTCTATGGCTTGTTCTCGATTCGATTGCATCTTTTTCAACGCGCCGTCCGAGGTTCGTTTCTTGTTGTTGCTACAAATTTTCGATACATTTTCCTTTTCGTCCGCGTCCATTTTCGACACCTCATCATCGTCTTCGAGTTCCATCGTCGCATCTTCCTCTTCCTCGTATCCTTCCGCCGCGTTAAAACTGAACCCGCCAAATACCCTCTTCTTTTTTGTACTTCTGTTTTTCTCAACTTCTTCGCGAGACAACTCTTGCACATTTAGACCGAGAGTTGGTATCGTCTTCAAAAATCGATACCGCATCAGCGGGTATTTTTGCATTTCAATGAAGACTTTCCTATAATACTCACCGGATTCCTTCACTTTTTCCTCGTCCTTCTCGGAATTCCTGAATATATCCCGTCTCGCTTTTTCTCGCAAATCCACTAAACTCTCGATGTTTGCGAGTTTTTCGCACTGTTTCTTCCAACAGGTTCCATCGCTCATCGCAGCTCGATACATCTGTTTCGAGCTGAGCATGCAGTTGACCACGGAGAGCGCGGGGAGGAAGGAAAACACGTGCGCGATGACGCCTTCCGGTAGGTTTTGGATCGGAAACGTCCGTCGTTCTTGTCGTTGTTCCTCTTCATCATCTTCTTCTTTTTCGCTCGCGTGTTTTTGAATCTCGTCGTCGTCGTCGTCGTCGTCGTCGTCGTCTTTTTTTTCCTTTTGCATCTTTCTCTCTTCCGCCCAAAAACGAATTTAAAAGACGACGCACCACCACGCGCGGACAAAAAAAGACAGCGCGCGCTCCCTCGTCCGGAAAAAGAGAGAAAGAGAGAGAGAGAGACGCGTTCCGACGACGCGTGCCGAGAGAGAAACAGAGAGAGGGAGAGAAAAAAAAAACGCGCGCACAACGCGCTTCTTCTTCTTCGTCTTCGTCTTCTTCTTCTTCTTCTTCTTCTTCTTCTTCTCTTTAGTGTGCGCTTTTTTTGTGTCGTTTTTTTTTTGTTTTTGAAATTTTTTGAAAAAAAAACACCTTGGACGACTTTAATTATTAATATCTTCTTCTTCTTCAGCAGTCTTCTTCACACAAAAAGTCAGTAGTATTTAATTGTCGCGCGAATAATACGACAGAAAAAAGGAGAGACCGATTTGTACAACCCGACGACGACGACGACGACTTTTGACGCCGTGCTCATAATACTAATAATAATAATAATAATAATACTAATGCGGCCGTCGTCGAAATCGTCTTCGCAAAGGCACGAGCAGCATCCGGGAGAAGCGGCGGAGCGGTCGAAACGTCTCGGCAACGAGCTCTTCCAGAAGCAGAAATTCTCCGCGGCGTGCGAGCATTACACGGACGCGATTGTGCAATCGAATCAGCGATGGCACGTCCCCTATCTCAATCGCGCGATGGCGAACGAAAAGAGACACAGATGGAAAGAGGCGAAAGAGGATTTAGAGAAGTGCTTGCGATTAGACGAGGATAACGTGAAAGCGACGTATCACTTAGGCGTGTGCATGTGCATGTTGCCGGAGGACGTCGAAGATAACTATATAAAAGGAGGCGACATGTTAGAAAAAGCTTTGTTTTTGGCGAGAGAGTTTGACGAATCGCAAGTCGATCTGGTGTGGAGGTCGCTGGCGAAAAGCAAATACATGGAACACTGCGAAAAAGCGAAAGAGAGAAAAATAACGTACGAGAGGTTAGAAGAAACGTTGAAAAACCCGGGGTTTGTGCCATTAAACGAAGAAGACGCGAGAGTGTTACGAGAGAGAATCAGCGATGCGAAAGAAAAAGACGAACGGAAGCAAGCGCCGGATGCGTTTTGCTGCCCACTTTCGTTGGAGATATATCGAGAGCCGGTGGTCAGTCCGAGTGGGAATTCGTACGAGCGGTCCGCGATAGAGCAGTACATAAAGCAACAATACGAAAAATACGGGAGAGAGAAAAAAGTGGCGGATCCGTTGCAGCCGGGTTGTTCGATTTCTTTGGAATCGTTACATCCAAACATCGCGCTAAGGAATGCCGTCAGAGAGTATTTGAAGGAACATCCCTCGAGTTGGGGCGAGATATTGAGTGAAAATGAAGCCCAAGAGTTGGAACGGGAGGCAAAAAGAATGAAAACCAAGAACGCGTCGTCGCCGAACGGGGATGCATACATCGAAGAGGATATGATTAATTAATTAATTATTTTTCGAAAAGAAGAAGGAGAGAATTAGGTGTGAAATTTCACCTCTCGTGCGCGTGCTCGAAGAGGAGAATATCGATTGTAGTAGTAAATGTAGTACTTTAGCAGTGTTTTAGTTACGATAGTGTGGTACATTGATAATGATAATACTAATAATAATGATTCTAACGACGATTGCGCATTTGCTCTCGAATCAAGAAGAAGAGTGCAGAGGAGTGAACAGACTTTCTCGCGTGGCGCGTAAAGCCGTCGTAAAACCCGCAAACGCCTTGGCTTTCTAAGACGAGCTGAACGACATCTGACGTGGTCGAGCCTTTAAAACTATTGTTGAGTATGTCGCTATTCTTACTCGCGCTACTTTCTACAAACTCTCCATCGATCATGTTCTTCCTTACGGAATTCTTCTCTTCCTCGCGATGGTATGCCTTAGACGCTTCCACCAACGCTCTCGTTCGCTCTAAAGGAAACGTAATAGCGGTCGCTATCGTCTTTGCTGCGCACCCAATCACGAACGATTCTACCACCGTCAACTTCGTTTTCCCATATTTCATCTTCAACGCGTCGAAAGCGGTAAAGTTTATCGTGTGCGAAACAATCAGAGGTACGTTTTGCGAGAAACCTCGATGGAACGCGAACAAGCCGTCTCGTTTATACATATCTTTCATCGCGCGTAGATATTTTTTCATTCGATTCGGTGTTTTGATCGCATCTTCCTTACTCTTCTTATTCTCTTTCTTTTTCACTCTCGAAGAGACGATATCGCACGGTAGCATCAAAGCAGTCGACGCGACGCCCGCTATCGCGTATCTTTTCGCGACGGACATAATCGAAGATGGGTTTCGCTCGCTTCTCGCATCGTTCGTCGTATTCACCAAACTCACCAGAGAGAAATACAGAAAATCCTCCGCGAATAACCGCATCATCGTTCTTCCTCTGTCGCTCGAGAAGCGCTTCCTTCCATTCGTCTTCCTCGTCTTCTTCGTCTCGTCGTGGTCGTTGTTGTCGTCGTCGTCGTCACCATCATCACCCCCCAAAAAGGACACCAAACATTCCACGATCGTTCTCGCGAGACACCCGGCGCTTGCCCCTTCCACGCCTTCTCTGACTGCCAAGGCCGAAGACGACGACCTTTGCGCGTCGTGCCTTTCAACCTCTCTCATCGCGCCCGCGGCGGGTGTTTTGTGGTGCTCCCAAGACTCCTCCTCCTCCTCCTCCTCCTCCTAGGGGTCTTCTTTTCTTCTTTCTTTCTTCTTTTGTCTTCTTGTGTTGATTTTGAGCAGCTGTTTTTTGCCGTTTCGAAAAAAGAAACAAAGACAAAAATTTTTCTTTTTTTGAACTATAAACCCTAAAGAAGAAGAAGAAGAAGAAGAAGAAGAAGAAGAAGAAGACAAAGAAGAAGAAGAAGAAGAAGAAGAAGAAGAAGAGATGTGTTGTTTTGTCTTCTCTACTCTTTTTGAGTGCGACACACTACTACAACGTACCACGAGTAGGAGGAGTACATAAAAGAGACCACCGAGGAATACGAATAGTAGTAATAATAATAATGGTGTTGGTGAAAGGGATCACCAGTGGATTTCTGACGCGGGAGACGTATCTCATCATCGGCGCGGTGTTTACCGTCTCCAACGCGCTCTTGATTTTAAGCGTCTCGAAAACGAATGGCAAGGAGAAGTTGATTGATTGGGACTATTTGGGGTTACTTTTTAGTCGCGTGAGTCCGTATCTCTGGTCCTCGATTGGGATTTCGTGCGCGATTGGTTTATCGGTTATTGGCGCCGCATGGGGGATTTTTATCACCGGATCGTCGTTAGCAGGAGCGGCGATAAAAGCACCCCGAATCACGAGCAAGAATCTCATCTCGATAATTTTCTGCGAAGCGGTGGCTATTTACGGAGTGATTGTGGCGATCATTTTACAAACGAAAGTGGAATTTGCTCCGCGAATGGCGGATGGGTCGTATTCGGATCGATCGATGTATTCAGGATACGCGGTTTTAGCGTCTGGTTTAACTGTTGGGTTGGCAAACTTGGTGTGCGGTATTTGCGTCGGGACGGTTGGGAGTAGCTGTGCTCTTAGCGATGCGCAAAACCCAACATTGTTCGTAAAGATTTTAGTGATTGAGATTTTTGGAAGCGCACTTGGGTTGTTCGGGGTGATTGTTGGGATTATTATCACAGCGAACGTGGCGTTTAAGAATCCAGAGGATTAATAGAAGAAGATGAAGAAGAAGAAGAAGGAGAAGAAGAAGAAGGAGAAGAAGAAGAAGGTAGCAGGACAATAAGAAAAACATGTGCGACAGAGTGTGTTTGTGTACGAATAAATATTAATAACGATCTCTATTTGATGTGGCTATATGCGCATAAATATTTCTCTTTCTCTGTCTCTCTCTTTCTGATATTACTTTCTCTTCTCCGACTCTCCTTTCTTCTCGGTATTCTTTTTCAAACTGAACCTTTCGCACACGTTCGCTTTGCTAAACAAGACTCGATTTTCAATGACGCCTTGCCTCGAACACCTCGGCATCCTTTCCACTTCGCCTCCATTATCGAACAAAATCAACGTTGGCAGCTGTTTTGAATTCCCGGTCAAATCGATCCCGTGATCGATCCCTCCTCCTGGCCATCGCGCTAAATCGAACTTCGCAAACGTCAAACCATTCTCCTTGTTGTCTAGTTCTGAAAACTCCAACGACAACTGTGCGAACGTCGGATCGAATTGATTACATGGCGGATGCCAAGGAGCATAAAACATCACCAACCATTTCTTCGTTTCTTCATCTTTTGTCGCACCAATTTTCACTCGTCGTTCGAACGAAGCCACGTTCAAGTGCTCCACTTTGGTTTCGCCCGAATATTCTCTCAACTGACACAACAAGTAATGAAAGTAATACAAACTCCCAAATATCCAAAACACTTTTCGGTCCATCACGAAAGATAAGAGTAAAATAGAACTCTTCATGTGCAAAAAACAATCCGCGACGTATTTATCGATCGTCTCAAACTTTCTTAACTTCAAAGTTAACGTCAATCCAGTCATATACACCGCCTGTTTGTTCCAATTGACGATTCTCTCAACTACTTCCACATCCTTTGTTTCAACCGCCCACAGATAAAACAATGGGTATAAGAGGATGATTATTACGTTGAAGACGTAATGAGGGGAGAGGAAACGTGCGATAGAAGGAGACGAAGAAGAAGGCATTTTGTCGCCCGTTTTGTGCGTTTCTTTTTGCGCGCGCAAAGTGAAGTTTATGCGAGGAAATTGAGAAACCCTTCCAAGTCTCTTTCATTCCGTCATTTATTCACCTAAAATTACGTGCAACAAGTACTTGGTAACTGTTTTAGCGCAAATATAATAACATTATGTATTCTATATCACGCTTCGAATGGGTCTTTCGCGCACTGTTGCAAAAACAGCTGGTACGGATACTTCTTTCCGTAATAGTTCTTCAATATCCGTTTCCCGCGATTAATTAAATCCAAGTCTTTCATGATCATTTTTGAATCGAGCGACTGTTGGTGAGCACCTCCTCTGTATTTCACCAAACGTTTCACAAACAGCAGCCGCAAAATTTCCCAGGCGATGCTAATGTCGTCCTCTTCGATGCCTTCGCACCGTAAAATTAACGAGTGCAGCGCTAACGTTTGGTATTCACATGCGTACATAAACTCCTCGTCTTGGACTAACTGCGCGGCGATGTCAAAGCACGCTTTACCGAAGACTTGCATTTTGCGAATGTCCAAGTTGAATTTCGAGAGTGCCTCGAGAACCTCTTCGGTTTCGTACTTTCCATTTTCCACGTAGTTGTGTATTAAATCACCGACGACTTTTTGTTTTTGTTTCGAAGCGTTTATTTTCGATTCCATGTCAGCACCGAGTTTCGCGGCTTCGGAAAGACACGTTGGACATCGACAAATGAACTGGTGCGATTGCTTCAACTCCTCCCGTCGATCGTCTATTGTGCCCGAGTGAAAGATTGGTCCGTACGAAACCGTAATCTCCTCGCCTTTTCGAATTGGTTTACACGCTATAATTGTAATTCTATTCTGTTCTTCGCTCGTGGTGAAAATCTCCGCCGTTTCGCTTCTCATCGTGGACCGAGAGCTGGATGGTCCAGCGTCTCCTCTCGCCGAGAATTCATCGTTCACTTCTTCCATATCCTCTCCGCAAAAACTTGCATACGCGTTTGGCAAACACGAATGGTTCAACGCGCTCGCCATGACGAACACCCCAACCGCTAACGTCTTCTCCTCCCCAATCTCTATATATGCGTCGACTAGGTCCGCCGCTTCTGCGCTTTTATAAACCTGAGGCGTCAACATGAGTATATCTTTTCTCGTCATGGTTTTCACTCGAAATGAATTCAATGTACACCTATTCACGATCCCCACGATATCGTCCACCTCGAATCCGCCGTCTGAAACTGAATGGACTTGCATACTCGTATAAAACTTATTCGCGATGAGTTCGTCCCTTAAAGTTGCTCGATCGTAATCTAGTTCTCTCATTACCGTTAAATCTGCAAAGCTTCGTTTCGTTCGTTTCGTTTCCTCGTCTCTCGTGGTCCCTCGTAAATCTGTCTTTTTTATCTTTTGTATCGTCCTTCCAATAGCTCTTTGTATGAACGAAAAATAACACTCCGTATCTTCAGCTCCCTCGCCGAACGCGAACGGCGTTTCTGTAAAGATGATATCGCCTGGTTTATAGTCTTTACGAGCGACCAAGGAGTAGCCAAAGGAAATGTCTTTTTGGATTTCGACTCTCTTTCTTGAAGGGGAGGAATCCATGACCACGATCCTCTCTCCAAAGACCTCTCTCTCTCCGTGTGGTACGTCTGTCTGTTTTGTGCGATCGAGCGAGTGAGTAGATTTAAAACGTCTCCTTAAAACTGCGCGCGCGTTTTACTTCTCTTTCTTTCTCTCTCCGAGAGCGAGCAACGACGCCTGCGGCTATTCTTCTTCTAAAAATAAAACGTCTCCTCGTTCTTCTCACTCCATTCCCCAGTCTTCGTCGACGTCCGAATCCGAATCGACACCACCGCCAGGAGCGACCGCTAGTTTGCACGCGCGCGACTCTTCCTCCTCCTCCTCCTCGTCGTCGTCTCGTTCCAAAGGGCCGCTCTTCTTTTCCCGACCCGTTTTCGACGTCAGAGCTGGAGAACCAGAAGGTAAAGAAAGGGAAGAATTTTGCGTCGGACTTTTTGGGGGCGGGATTTTTTGTCCCGTTTTTTTCCTTTTTTCTTTTGTCGTCGTCGTCGTCTCAAAGTTCGTCTTCT
>VIAT01000085.1:0-12661 GCA_009618095.1 Bathycoccus sp. SAG2 | reverse complement strand
CCCCCCAAAAAAAAAAAAAAAAAAAAAAAGAAAGAAAACCCTAAACTATGAAACCCTAAATGTATCTCTCTTTGAGACCTTACATTATTCACACACATTTATTTATTGATGAAGGCACGAACGAACGAACGAAGGAAAAAAGGGACCTATTTTTTTGCCCTACCACCTACCATGGTACCATGGTAGTAGTAGAGAAAACCATTCATTATTATTTTTGGACAGAGAGCTTTTTTGTGTGTTCTTTTGGATTTGAGAGAACACACTACTAACAGGGCGCTTTAAACGACACCACGCGCTTTAAAAGCACCCGAGACGCACCACCACCACCACCACCCGACGACAGGAGGAGGAGTAGGAGTCCCAGGAAGAACTTTTTTTGACGCGTCGAACAACCAGAAGAAGAACACACCAAAGAAAGAGAGAAAAAGGGAGGAGGAGAAGAAGACGACGAATTGGAAACTCTACTCTAATTTTTGCGTGCGACGCGAGATGAGCGAAGGAGAAGACGCTATGCCGATGCGGTGCGCGGAGGAGGACAACACCGACGAAACGAAGAAAGACGACGACGATTCTTTTTTACTGTGCACGCCAACGGAATTAGACAAAAAATACGCGCGCGAATCGACGGAGAAAAGCTTACTGCGCGCGGATTTTGAATTCACGACGACGAACGGCACGTTTACGGTGCGAGCGTATCGAGCGCTCGCGCCGAACGCGTTCGATCGTTTCAGAGGGTTAGTGAACGAACACTTTTACCGGAAGACTGTGGTGTATAGAAGTTTGACTGGATATGGAGTACAATTTGGTATTGCCTCGGAACCTTCTCTGGCGAAGAGGTATGATCCGAATAAGAACGCGACGTGCGTCGTCGGAGACGAGTCGGAAAAGACTCTGGAAACGACGACGAGTAATAAGAGAGGATGGGTCGCGTTTGGAACGAGTTTAGGACACGTGAGTAGGAGTGATAGCAGTGGTGGTGATAGTGATAGTAACGATAAAATCTACCACGATCGAACGTCAGAAATTTTCATTAATATGAGAGACAATAGCGAAGACCTCGACGCGAAATGCTTGCCGTTTGCAGAAGTCACGGACGGGATGGATGTGGTAGAAAAGTTATATTCTGGGTATGGAGAAATGAGTGACGAGATCATGTGCAACGAGACGCAAAGTTTAGGATTCAAGTGCGACGGGCCGAGTCGAACGGAGTTATTTGACGATGGGTATTCGGGTGTGTTGCAGAAGTACCCAAAATTGGATGCGATTTTATACGCCGAGGAAATCGCGTTGCAAGAGAAAGGGTCTCTGATTGACGCCAGGGGCGAGGGAGGCGGATTTTTCTATTTCGTTTTATCCTGTACGATTTTAGGTTTCCTCGCGTGTTTCTTCCGCATGCACGTGGTCAATCGCCGAAGGAAAACGGTCGCCCGAAGAGCGAGCAAATACACGGCGTACGTCGCCTCGGAGCAAGACGATTTGAGTCAATTACACCAAACGTTAAGAGAGCAGTTCGCGGCGGCAAACGAAGGCGTCAGCGTGGACATAAAAGTCGAAAGTGAGAAATTGAAATCGCGAGTTATCGAGCAAATGAATGAGCGAAGACAACAGAGAGGTTCGGCGGCGAATCCGTTCATCTCGAGCAGCAGTTTAGAGTTGGAAGACGGAGACCAACATCTCGAACAACGAAGCGGCGACGATACTAGCAACAACGATGTGAACACCATTAGATTTTAATAGTAGTACATTAATTACACGCACAGACATTAGCACTCACCTGCGCTATCACTCTACATCCACAACTTCTTCTCTTTTACTTTCCTCGTTCTTCCGTCTCTTCCTCCGCCTCTTCCGCCTCGTCGTCTGAGTCGTCGGGTAACGCCAACTTCAACGCATCCTCTTCTATCCCATCATCGTCTACTATTTTCCACACCGTCTTGTGTGTTCCACCAATCTTTTCCTCCGTCGCGCGTCGTCGACCTTTCCAGGTCAAAATCCCATACGCGCCGTGTCCAGTTCTCCCGTTCGCTTTCGGCAGTATTTTCGTGAGCGTCCAAAACGTTGGAGGAAATTTTTGACTCTTCTCGCTTTTTGTTGTGCCTTTTCGTTCCCAGTTCGTTTTGGTGAACTTACGCCCGATGCCGTATTGAGGCAACGTCTTCGCGAGTTCGTACACTGTTTTGTCGTTGTTTTCGAAGAGAGAGAGAGAGAGAGAGTGTGAGAAAAGTGAGAAAGCGAAGAAACGCTTCGTTGATTGACAACACGAGCACGCACGATTGGCATTCCGTCTCACGGCGGTGGCTACAATTTCCCGAGACGCTCGCAACATGAATCCCCCCCCGGAGGAAGAAGAGGCGGGCATTTCTTGAAGAAGAGGCGGGAACTGGACGATGTGCTCTTCGTCGTTCGCGTCAAAAGCGTTTGAGGAGATTGATTTTTGGAGAGAGAGAGAGAGAGGTGCAAAAGCAGCCCTGTGGCGTGACGACGACGACTTTGACGACGACGACGACGCAGAAGAACGCGCTGCTTTTGTTGCACGCTTATTATAGCGTTCGAAAGATTTTTTTTCCTTTTTTTTTTTTGCTAAAAATACTTTTAAAATTTTTATACTTTAATATTAAACCCTAAAAAAACTTAAAAAAAAAAGAAAGAAGAGAATGTGAGTTGTCCAGCGTTCGATTCGCTGCATCTCCAAACGTTATTAAAGTTCGGGGGATGTAATTCAGTTGGTAGAATGCTCGCTTTGCACGTGTTTTTTTTTTGCACGATAATGTGCTAACTAACTAACTAAAATATGATGGAATCCATCCCTCTCGCGTCCTTTCCCTCTAAAATTCTGCCTTGCGTGTCTCGTTGCGGTTTGATCTTCGCCGCTTTCTGCCGCTCCAACTCTGGGGGCACTTCGTTGTTGCTCTCGATCAGGAGTTGACGCAAGTCGTACATGATGTCTTGATCTTCGGCGGTGATAAAGGACACCGCCGTACCTTTCCTACCGGCTCTGCCAGTACGGCCGATTCGGTGGGTGTAGTTTTCAATCGATGCTGGTAACTCGTAGTTGACGACTAAATCGATGCCTTTGACGTCGATACCGCGACCGGCGACGTCGGTGGCAACTAATATGTCATAATCGCCTCGTTTGAATCCAGACAACGCGGCTTCTCTCGCGTCTTGGCCTTTACCACCGTGGATGGAGCCGCATGAATAACCCATGGAATGGCAGGCGGTGACGCAGGAATCCACTCCTCTTTTTGTGTTGACGAAAACAATCGCTTGCGTTTCTGGGTGTTGGGAGAGGATTTGTTCGAGCGTGCGCTCTTTTTCCGATCGGTTAACCCACATGACGGTTTGTTTGATGAGATCGGAGGTTTTTCCGGCTGAACCGATAGTAACGACAGCGGGGTTACGGAGATACGTCCGCGCTAAACGCTCGACGGATGGAGGCATGGTGGCAGAGAACATGTACGTAGTTCTGTATTTGGAGGATATCGATGTCGTCGTTTGTTTGATATCAAACGCCGCCTTATCGTCCAACTCTTCCGCCATATCGATTGGTTTCAGATTCGAGCTCGGCATCGCTTCCATCACTTGCGTCACTTGCGGTTCGAAACCCATATCAATCATCCTATCCGCTTCATCGAGGACGATGTAATTGCATTGATTGAGAACGGTGTATCTTTTCTCTATGACATCGATAATTCTCCCCGGCGTACCGACGACAATCTCGACGCCTTTGCGCAATTGTACGCCTTGGTCCTCAATGGATTGGCCGCCAACGACGCAAGCGACGCGATACCCCAAGAAATGCGCAAACTTCAACGTCTCTTGTTCGATTTGTTGCGCGAGTTCTCTCGTCGGGGCCATTACTAACGCGTACGGACCATCCGCGGCAACTTCGTCTGTCATTTTTGGCAAACCCATGATGTGCGCCAACATTGGGACGACAAACGCGCACGTTTTACCGGACCCAGTTTCTGCCACGCCAATGACATCGCGTTTTAGCAACCCAATAGGAATCGACGCCATTTGAATTGGCGAGGGTTTCACGTACCCAACTTTCTCAATCGCGCGCAAAATTTCCTTCGGCAATAACTCATTCTCGTTCCATGCACGCATCGGATTTGGCACTTTCCCGCCTTTAAACGTAATGTTAAAATCTTCCCGAAAGATTCGCCAATCGCGTTCGTTCATTTGCGCTAACGGTTTTGCACTCCAGTGAGTGGTTTCCTTCTTCTTGTCGTATTGATTATCGTATTTCTCGAGCGCTTTCGAGTGCTTGTCGATGCGCGCAGTTTCATAATTGTCGTAACTTCTACTGTTATTATTATTCCCATCATTTCCTCTCCTCCCCATAGAGCTTTGAAACTTATGATTCTGCTCCATTTGCATCCTCGCGTCTACTCCGGCTATGGTTCCTCTCCCGAACAACAATTTCACGTCGTGCTTGGCGTCGTACAAAGGATTTGCGTCTCGCGAAGTATCATCCTCTTTACTCCAATCGAATTGAAACCTATACTTTGCTCGTTCCGCTTTCTGCTTCATCTTCTTCGTTTTTTCCGTTTCATCTCTTAATCCGGCGTACTGTTTCCGGAACTGCTCAAGCTGCTCTTGTCTTTGCCTTTCAGATTGCTCTTTTTCGTCGCGGTGGTATTGCCTCTCCGCGACGTCCGCCCGGGACGTCGATTGTGCGAATCTCGATGACGCGGGAGCAGCAGCAGCGGCGGCTCGAACACCAATATCCCCCCCTCGTTTTTCATTCTCTCTCTTGTCTTTCAGTCGCTCCAACGCCATCCTTTCTCTCTCTTTCTTCGTCAAAAATGTTGGTTTCGTCTCCGCAATTTCCTTCTCTCGTTTCTTCTGCAATAGTTCTTCCACTGACAGCGGTTGTTGTTGTTGTTGTTGTTGTTGTTGTTGTTGAGCTGACGATGTCCCTCGATTAAATGGATCGTTACTCTTCGTCCCACCGCTAGCAACGGCGTCAATCTTCTCTTCTTTTCTCTTGTGGACGTCTCGATGCGGAAATTGTGCTTCTCGTTCTGGACTTCTCGCGCGTTTATTTCTTCTAAAGTTGTTCTTGGGGAAATTCTCTCTTCCATGTCGATTCCAATTTCCGCCGCCACTTTCTCCGTTGTTTCTGTATTGTTGACCTCCGTTTCTGCCGTGAGAACGATATCTGGTATCGCTGATGTCGTCTCCTCGGCCGTGGTAATCGCGCGACATCTCTTTACTTTTTGTGCGTCTTTACTACGTGTGGACCGCTTTTACGCGCTGAAAAGTGACGTGGGGACGAATTTTGAAGGAAAGAAGAAAACGAAGGAAAAAAAAATCGCGAAACATATCATGACACCGACCGAGGGAAGGTACGCTCATTACGCTGTAGACATGCACGTGTATTACAAGAACCATTTGTTGATATTATTACCAACGATCGAGCACTTTGGAGCACCACACTCGTACCCATTCGTATACGACCCTTCTTCGGCAATTTCGTAGACTTTGTTTTTGGCTTTATCGTCCAAAGCGGCTCTCGCCATGACTTCGGCGACCAAGTGTCGATCGATTTCCCCAGACGTCATGGCGTCTTCCTGACCGATGATTAAGTTGCCAGATTGGTCGTTTTTCAACCCAGCTGGTCGAACGATGACCCAATCGATGCCGCTGTTTCGTAAGTAGTTTTCGCCGACGAGCTTTTCGTCAAGGACCCCGCCAAACGCGTTTGTAATTTTGAACCCCGGGGAATCCGCTAACCCAGCCGCTCGGCCGTTCGTGAGAATGCTCGAAATCAAAACAATTTTTTTCACGTTTCCTGCTTTCTTCGCCGCTTTGACGCAATTCACGACGCCTTCGTTGTCCACCTCGTGCGCCGCGGCACTCATTTTGAACGGATTTCCGGGTACGAACCCCGTGGCGACGACGACGACATCCGCGCCGTCCATGGCGAGTGCGAGGTTGTCCGTCGTGTCCGTCACGTCCACTGTAGTATTTCATATAACAGGTAAGAATCAATTCGTCAGTATTGTTGAGAGAACCAAACGCACGTAATATTCAAAACATTTTTGTCGAACGCGAACGCGTACACTTGCCTCCACCCAATAACTCGACTCCGTTTTGGTCGAGTTGTAACTTCTTCGCTTTTTCCAACGAGCGGCATCCAGCGACGACGTTCGCGTTGTTCGTTCGACTCAAACTCGAAACCACCAGCTTCCCGGTCTGTCCGGTGGAGCCGATGACGAGGACGGTCGGTAAGGAACTGTTTCGCGCGTGAGCGAGTTTGATGCTGCTCGAGTCAGGGTAATAAGAGAAAACAGTTGAAGCGGCGATGAGCGCTAACTCTCTGCGGGAAAGAGCGTTTGAAAGAGGACTCGAATCGTCGTCTTTCTCGGACGAAGACGAGGCAGAGATTCGTGGTCGTCTTTCTCGGACGGCGCGCCGCGTTCGACTTTTGGTCGAGAAAAGCTTCGACCGAACTTTGGCGCGGATGAAAGACGTCGATTGGTGTGTCGCGAGCATATGAAAGGGGAGGTACTTTTTGTGTGGAAAACCCTCTATCTCTCTCTCTTTGAACTAAAAGTGTTTACTTTCTACATCGAGCGCGCGCGAATGAAGCGCCATCTATTATAACATCATTATTCATTTTCTTCTTCTCTCACGACGTCTTCGTCTTCGATTTCCTCCTCGCCGTTGTCTTCTTCGATGCCTTGCGCGTTCTCTTGTTCTTCTCTTTCTTTCTTCGCTTTCTTCTTTGCTTGGTACTTTGCCCAGTATTTCGCCTGGTCTTGGCGTTGTTTTTCGAGACGTTCCATGCGTTCGACGCGGAGGTCGTGTTTTCGCTTGGTGTCCTCGTCTTCTTCGTCCAGGTCACCGAGTGCGCGCTGTTGCTCTGTTTGTTTTTGTTGTTCGTATTTGTCGTCGGCGTCGTTTTCGTCTTCGTCTTCTACAGTTTTGGTTTCGTCCGTCTTCGCGGGTTCGACGCCGTCGTCTCCATCCCCCTCCTCTCGCCGGGATGCGCGGACGGCTTTGCCGATACTATCGCTATTACTTCTTCTCTCTACTCCCTCGTTGAAGTTTCTATCACCACTACTACTACTACTACTACTACTCCCTAAAACGCCTCCTCCGTATCCCCCTAAACACCTCTCTAACTCTCCTCGCAACTTCTTCTCCCTCTTCGAACACCCGTCGTACGCCTCGCTCGAATCCACCTTAAACTCTTGCATCTCCTTCTCGTTCTCTCGTTTCATTTCGTTCATTTCCATTTTCAGAGCTCTCATTTCTTCCTCTAATTCTTCGTTCTTTTTTTTCGCCTCCATCGCCATCTTCGCCGACGCCGTCGGCTTCGATTTTTTCACCTCTTCTTTCAGCTGATTGATCTCCGCGTTTTTTTCTTTCAAGCGATTCCTCTGCGCGTCGCGTTCTTTTTCTAAACTTTCTATTCGTCGTCGCGTCTTCGTCTCCGCCATCGTCAGCGCCTCGAGTTTTTCTTCCCGGCACAAAACTCGCGTCGCTCGATCGAGTTCGACCGCCGTCGACCGCCACTTCGCGCTCGAATAATAATACTGCGCGCAAAACACGCACGCGACCACAAAGGACGCGACGGGCACGATTCTGAACGCGAAGAACCAAAAATGTCGTCGTCGTCGCTTCTTCAAAGTCTCAAAAGACGAACGAGGAAAAGGCATTATTCTTCTTTTGCCACCTCGATCGATCGATCGATGATGATGATGCCTCCTCTTCGAGCAAATCGACTTTACTAAAAGCAGCGCAAAAAATGTCGGGTGAAATTGTGAAACGAACTCCAGAAGAAGAAGCAAAATCGAGACGCGAATTGACTTACTTAAACGAGTGCGATGATGCGCAGTATTACAACCCTCTCCTGCATCTCTCGTCGTCCATCGGCGGACGACAGATTTTAACAAGACCGATTTTATCCACTGCTTTCAAAAAGGCAAACTCTAACCCGAAGGCGTGCACGGATTCTCCGTGCGCGCGTTCGCTTCCCGCTAACGTGTAGTATTGGTACTTGCCTCGAATCGTTCCCGGACCGAAGCCGTAGAGATTCACCTCGTCGCATCGACCAGCTAAGAGCAAAGAGGCCATCAACCCAGAAGATGGAGTCGATCCACCGGTGAAGGTTTGCTCTTTCGACGCCAGACAAGAGCGGAACCGTTTCAACTGCGCGCTGATGACGTCGTAGAGTTTGAAGTTCATGCGCAAGACTTTGACGGTTTCGACGCCGCCGGCGCTCGAAAAGCGAAACTTGTTCATCAGTTTGGTGATGGCTTGGAAGTTCCCTCGTGAGGCTAAGAAGAGAACGCCGTCTTCGTTCGGGAGATCGGATTCTTTCACGTTACCGTGCTCCAAGCGAAGTGTGCCCCCGTAGCCTAAAACCCAAGATTTATTGAGGATGCGCACGGTTGTTTTTTTCCCCACGCGGTCCTCGTACTTCTTCGTCGGCGCTTGATTGAGTCGAAAGACGACGTCGTGCGCGTCTATGAATTTTCCAGCCGGTGGGCCTGAACTCAAAATAGCTGAGTTTCCAACGAGTGCGCACGTTTTAAAAGACGTCCCACTGCTACTACTGCTACTACTACCCCTACGACTCTCTCTATTCATAATCTTCATCACGCTCTTCGCGTTTTCCGGCAACAACTCCATCTCAAATTTCGAATCTTCGCTGGCAGATTTTTGGTGCACGAACCAATCATCTTTCGTACTTTTCTTATCCCATGACAAACCAAATTCGGTCGCTTTAGCGTCCAACACACTCTCCTGGAAACACAGCGGCGAGAGCGACGTAAACGGATTCCCTTTATTGATTGCCTTCAACGGCACGCCGCCTTTGCCGATTTTCGCGCACTCGCTCTCGCGACATTTTTTACCAGTCGCGAGTTGTTGTTTGAGCACCAAAGCAGCCGAGGCGGAGTGGTCGTACCGCAGTAACTTTTCGTATATCGAACGAGACAGGTCTGGATGCTTCGACTTTGAAAATCTGTCCGTCGTCGAGTCGTCGGACGATGGCGCGTCGTCGTCTTTCCCGCCTTCTTCTCCCCCACCACCTTCTGCGTTGTGAACATCATCATCGTCGTCCAAAAAATGATTATCGTGCACTTTCACCGCTTCGTCGTGCGATTGCATGAACGTCTCTCGTTCTTTCTCCCGATTGGCGTCCAGAATATCGTGAAACGTTCGCTCGTCGTCCTCGTGGTGCGCCGAGGCGAGCAATCGCTCCTCTCTCTTCCGTTTATGCGCCTCGCTGAAACTCGAAGGAATCGTCGCCTCCGGGAAAAGGAACGCGCACGCGAGGAGGACGGAGAAGAGGAGGAACGCGAACGCGAGGAGTCTCTCGGCGAGCTTACGCTTCGAAGACTTGCCCACAGACCCCCCCGCGTGGTGCACCACGTCTACCATCGGTGCAAATGACGACGACTTTTGGTGCGTCCGAGGCGATGATGGTGCACTATTTAAAAGCGGAGAAAGAATGGAGAAGTGTGTGGATTATCTACTCTCCATCTATCCCTTTGAGAGGCGATTTTATTATGTAAAGGGAGAGGCGTACGCGAATATACGAGAGGACGGACGATACTTCTTCGTGAACAGTGAAGTCTAACAACAAAGCAAGTTTTCCTTCCATCGCGTGGACGGTATGTGTGTACAATTTAACGTCCTTCTTCTTCTTCTTCTTCTTCTTCTTCTTCTTGTTCTTCTTTCCTTTCACCTCGTCGCTTCTTTCTTCGCAGAGAGAAAGAGAGAGAAAGAAAGAGTACGCGGCGTCGAGACGCCCCGTCGTCTCTGACGTTTGTCGTCTGTATCGAATTAGTCCATGCTCACGACTATCCCGGAAACGGTCAACAAACCCATCAGCACTTCTGGCACGTAGTGCATCGGATACTTAACGTCCAACTTTTCGCCGATCAAGTTAAATTTGGCGTTCCACGGATATAACACGCCGCAGACGAAAGACACGGCGGTGCACAGTTTGGCCGCCGCCGCGGTTGGCATTTGGCCGACCGCGTACGCGAGACCCAACCAGGCAGTCGAGGACCCTCTGGCCCAGAACTTAATCATCGGCGTGCTATTGATGTAGGCAGGAGACGAATGGAGAGAAAGTGGGAAAAAAATGTCGCCGCGCGTCAGTCGAGACACAAAAGAAGATGCGGTATTTCCATGAGGGGGCACAGCGGTTACCCAACACGAAAAAAGCGCGATCGAAAAGAGAGACCCCGCGAGAGAGCAGCACGGAAAAGCGTCTCTAAAAAAGACGCTCCTCCTCCACCATCATTTTTGGCGAGAAGAAAAAGACGACCACAACGACGCTACCACGCACGCCGGAGAGTTGAAGTGATCCTCTTGCTGCGCGTGCGTAAAGAGAGGAAGAAGAATTGTCAGTCATCGCGTGTGAAAAGGGCAAATTCGCGGATTGGAATTTTGTGATCCCAATTCCAAAAAGAGGGTGTAAAACTGCGCACCATTTTCGCCGGCGCGATGAGAAAGGACAGGCCGTAAAAGCCCATGACGCCTTGGAAGGCTTTGATGTAGTTTTCGGCGTTCATGCTGTCGTCGGTGTTGATGTTACGCGTGTTCGAAAGGGAATATTTTTGTTCTGATTACAAATGACGTCGGCGCTTTTTTTAGATATTTTTTGTCAAAAAAAAAGTCCCGATTTTTGTCGACCGGATTTGGAACTTGTATTATATACTAAAGTACTCTCTCTCTCTCTCTCTAAATACGCGTGCGCGTGCGCGCGTGCCTCTGCGCGACTTACCCTTTAACGACTGCAATCGGTCTCAACTTGACGCATTTTTTACTAATACAGGCGTCGTGGCAGGTATCCACGACCTCGGTCACGTCTTTGTAACTTTCCGGCGCTTCTTCCATGACTAACTTTGGACTCGCGACGCGTATGGATATCCCTTTGGTTTTCAAATTTTCCAAGACTTGCTCGTAGCTTAATTTTTGTCGAGAGTTGTGTCGACTTCGCGCGCGTCCAGCGCCGTGGCAAGTACTGCCGAATGTTTCGTGCATGCCTTTTTCGGTGCCGGTGAGGACGTAGGAGCAGGTGCCCATGGTGCCGCCGACCAGGACGGGTTGGCCGGTGTATTGGTAATCAACTGGGATGAGTGGGTGGTGCGGAGGGAACGCACGGGTGGATCCTTTTCGGTGAACGAGTAAGGTTTTTAACTCGCCGTCGACGACGTGCTCTTCTATTTTGGCAATGTTGTGGGAGACGTCGTAGACGACGTGCATGTCTAGTTGTTCGGCGGTTTTCTTGAAGGTTTTCGCAAACGCTTGGCGACAAAGGAAGGTCATGGATTGTCTGTTGACCCAAGCGTAGTTGGCGGCGCACGCCATGGCGGCCAAATAGTCTTTACCTTCTTGCGAGCTTATTCTCGCGCAGGCTAATTGTCGATCATTTAGTTCTAATCCATCTTTCGCCATTGCTTTTTCCATTTCGACGAGCGCGTCCGTAGCGACTTGGTGCCCTAACCCTCGAGAGCCCGAGTGAATCATAATCACGACTTGGCCGATTTTATCTATGCCCATTTTCTTCGCCGCAAAAGCGTCAAAAATTTCATCCACGACTTGTATTTCCGCGTAGTGATTCCCGGCACCTAAGGTACCCATTTGCGGTAAACCTCTTTTTTTCGCCCGCTGAGAAACTTTGCTCGGATCGGCGTTTAACATTCTTCCGTTTTCTTCGCATCGTTCTTTATCTTCAATCCACGCGTAACCTTCTCGAACACACCAATCGATGCCCATCTCTAACGCCGTATCTAATGTCTTCGCGTCAACGGGAATGATACCTTTCCCGCCGACACCAACTGGGATGTGATCAAACAACGCCTGCGCGACTTCCTCTTTCAACGGTTGCACTTCCGCTTCGGTTAAATTCGTTCTTACTAAGCGTACCCCACAATTGATATCGAAACCAACGCCTCCGGGCGAAACTATTGCTTTCGGGTCGTTTACATCAAACGCAGCTACATTTCCTATGGCAAAACCGTACCCAGAGTGCACGTCCGGTAAGGCAATCGAATTCCCAACAATCCCGGGTAGCGACGCGACGTTCGCTATTTGTTTCACCGCGGGTAAAAATCCGCCCGAACGCCCTCGCTCGGAATGTTGTTTCAACTCCTCAAAAGTTAATCCAGCTAAGAATTTGTTCACGTAGAATATTCCAGGCACGCGCATGTTCGGCACGAACCCGCGTTTGATTGTGTACGACGTCGGATCTCTGTTTTCGATGTACGAACACTCTTCCTCGTACGTTCGATGATGCAGCTCGATGCCATCCGACACGGGGTGCATTTTGTCGGAATCTCTCATCTCCGCGTCACCTCCTTCGAGAGCACCGCTCGTGCGCGTCCTTCTTTCTCCGCTCACGCGCGCGCCTCTTCCCACGCGCGTCTTCTTCTTCTTCTTCTTCTTCTTTCTCCCTTCCTTTCCTCCTCCGCTTCCTTTCGCGATCCGTCAAAGCGCTCTCTTCTTTTCCCTTATATTGTGTTATAAAGTCCAATTCTCGAGAGTCTGTCGTCCAAAGAGAGGAGCAAATGGAAAAGGCGCGAGTGAAAGAAAACAAAACGCGGGGCTCCTCTCTCTTTCTCTCTCTCGATGCGTCCGTGTTCCGCGTGGTGCGTTTCTTCGTTCTCGCGCGAAGTCGTTTTTCCGC
>VIAT01000084.1:0-12801 GCA_009618095.1 Bathycoccus sp. SAG2 | reverse complement strand
AAGAAGAAGAAGAAGAAGAAGAAGAAGAAGAAGAAGAAGAAGAAGAAGAAGAAGAAAAATTATGCTCCGCCGGAACGCGAGGTTGCGGAAAGAATTCATCTACAGAAAGTCTTTGGAAGGGAAAGAGCGTTTACTCTACGAGAAGAAACGAAAGATACGCGAGTGCTTGGAGGAAGGGAAACCCATACCGACCGAGCTGAAAAGAGAAGAGGAGCAGTTGCGCAAAGAAGTCGAGCTCGAAGACGTGCACACGAGAGAATACGGAAACTTGGAAAAAGGCGTCAACGACGACGAGTATAAAAACGCTCCAGAGGCGAAACTGTTGTTGACAACCTCTCGAGATCCGAGTTCGCGTTTGCTCCAGTTTTGTAAAGAGCTGAAACTGTTGTTCCCAACCAGTTCGAGAATCAATCGAGGCTCACAAATCTTACCCGATCTCGTCGAGCTCGGAAAAACGAGCGAGTTTACAGACATCGTCATCGTCCACGAACACCGAGGCGAACCGGACGGTTTAGGCATCTCGCACTTACCGTTTGGTCCTACCGCGTATTTCGGCATCTCTGACACGGTCATGCGACACGACGTGAAAGATGCCAACTTACCGAAAGTTTCCGAGCAGTTCCCGCACATCATATGCGAAAACTTCACCTCGGAATTGGGCAAAAGAACCGCGAACGTGTTGAGACACTTATTCCCCAGACCGAAGGAAAAATCGAAACGCGTCGTCACCTTTGCCAACTCGCTCGATTTCATTTCGGTCCGCCATCACACGTACGACATGCCTAAAGGCCCGAAATCGTTATCGTTGAACGAAATCGGTCCGAGATTCGAGTTGAGATTGTATCAATTGAAGTTAGGCACGGTCGACCAAGACGACGCCGACGTCGAGTGGTCGTTGAGACCGTTCATGAGAAGCGCCAAGAAGCAACGCTTGTGACGATCGTCGCGAAGGCGCCGCGCAAAACTTCTGAAGAAGAAACGAAGAAACGAAGAAAAAGAAAAATCATCGCGACACCACTCTCGCGCGCGGAGAGAAGAGATCGTGCATCGTGCAGTAGTATTCGGAGAGGTGGTTGCAGAGAGGAACGGGCGTTTTCTCTCAAAGTCCGAGAATTTTATATATATATATATACGTATATGATGATGCGTAGTAGTAAAAGTGTGTGTGTGTGCTTTTGACTTTTTTTTTTATTAAAGTGGGCATTGCATTAATTACCGTGCTTTTTATCACCCCAAAAAACTCGTCTTCTCATTATTTTCTCTAAAAATACTGTTTGATCATCAACTGTTTTTTTTTTTTGACTTCTTCAAATTTCAACGATTCGTTCACACAAAACACGCATTCTTTTTCAAGAACTTCAGAGAGGAGTGCGCTCGACACACCAGAAGACACACACACACGCAACGTAACAGAGCGTTGGTGGTCGTCCAATACTCAAAGTCCGTTCTTCTTCTTCTTCTTTTCGATCGCAGAGAAGGAGGAATAGTATTATTTACTACGATTTGGTAGACTCTTTTGGTGGTGTAAACTCTCGTCTCACACAATAAAAAAATAATTCGATCGAGAGAAGAAAAATGGCGTCCGAGACGGCGATTAAGACGACAGCGGCGCAAGAATCGGATGCGTTGCGAGGCATCGAACGCATCGGCGCGCACTCGCACATCCGAGGCCTCGGTTTGGACGACGCGTTAGACGCGAAGAACGTGTCTCAAGGGATGGTTGGTCAAGAAGACGCGCGGAAGGCGTGCGGGGTTATTTTGTCCATGATTAAAAGCGGGACGATCGCTGGACGAGGCATCTTGCTCGCGGGGCAACCCGGGACGGGGAAGACGGCGCTGGCGATGGGAATCGCGAAGAGTTTGTTGGATGCCGACTACGGGATGGACGGCGGCGGCTCGGGGGATGGGAATAGAAAAGCGAGTTTAAGAGGTGGCGGAGACAAAAAGAACGCGGAGGACAGTAACGAAGAAACGCCGTTCGCGATGATGGCGGGGTCGGAGATTTTTAGCACGGAAATTTCAAAAACGGAAGCATTGAGACAGGCGTTCAGAAAAGCGATTGGAGTGAGAATACGAGAAGAGACGGAAATCATCGAAGGCGAGGTCGTCGAGATTGAGATTGACCGACCGACGGCGGGGAACGTAGCGCCAAAAGTTGGAAAGTTAACTCTGAAAACGACCGATATGGAGACGGTGTACGATTTAGGGACAAAGATGATCGAATCTATCAATAAAGAGAAAGTCACCAGTGGTGATGTAATAAATATCGACAAGAGCACCGGAAGAGTGCAAAAGTTAGGACGTTCATTCGCGCGTTCTCGCGATTACGATGCGACCGGGCCGACGACGAAATTTGTTTCGTGCCCGGAAGGCGAATTGCAAAAACGAAAAGAGATTGTGCACACCGTAACGTTACACGAAATCGATGTCATCAATTCGCACACGCAGGGATTCATGGCATTATTCTCGGGAGATACCGGGGAAATTCGCGACGAGGTTCGAGAACAAATCGACGAAAAAGTCGCAGAATGGCGAGAGGAAGGGAAAGCGGAAATCATACCTGGAGTTCTTTTCATCGACGAAGTGCACATGTTAGACGTGGAGTGCTTTTCGTTTTTGAACCGAGCGTTGGAAAACGACTTATCCCCCGTGTTAGTCGTGGCCACGAACAGAGGCATAACGAAAATTCGAGGCACAAACTATCGCTCCCCTCACGGCGTCCCTATTGACTTGTTAGATCGCCTCTTAATCATCCAAACGAAGCCGTACACGGAAAAAGAGATGAAATTAATAGTCAACATCCGATGCGAAGAAGAAGACGTGAACATGTCCGAAGACGCGAAAGATTTGCTCACCAAAATCGGTTCGGAAACAAGTTTACGATACGCCATTCAACTCATCTCGGCGTCCGCTTTGGTCGCGAACAAACGAAAATCCACCAAAGTCGAAACCGACGACGTCTCGAAAGCGTACAACTTATTCATCGACGTGAAAAGAAGCACAAAGTTCATGATGGAATACAGCTCGCAGTACGTGTACAACGAAGCTCGCGAAGCTGACATGGAAACTTAAAAAATACTACTGTGTTGTATACAAACATCTCTCACATATACCATTGGTACCACGCACGTTTCACTTCGCAGTCCTCTCTCTCCGTATATTTATATGTAAATCGATGATATCACACTCAAAAGACGTCTAAAACCCTAAATTGTGAGAAGAAGAAGAAGAAGAAAAAAAGGAAACGAAAGATACTCATCGACACTTCGCATCGCACGCGTTTCTTTTCGGCATACCGCTGTAAAGAACGAGAACGATATATTCCGCCTTAAGGTTAGATAGAACAAGCTTTCTTAACTGCAGTACGTACCCTGAGACTGTGGCTCCCGGCGATTGAAAACGAAAAGAAGAAGGTACGAAAACGAGCCCCCCCCCCTTCGATGTGACCCTACTAGGGCTTCCCTGTCTATCTCATCATCATCGTCATCGTCCAAGTTCACACTCTGCGACTCGTCGTCGTCGTCGTCGTTCGAAGATCTTTTTGATACCGCGCGTGCGACGAACGCGGGAGGTCGTGTCTTTGTTCGTTCGAATACTACTTTTGTCGTCGTTTTGGCAACGACGCAAAACGGAGCTGACATTCTTTCTCTCTCTTTTTTCTCATCCATCATCGCTTATAGACGAACATAAAAAATGGTGAACCAAGCGTACATCGATAAAAGAAAGTATGGTGAACGAGTCTACGACTTGCTCGACAACTTCGACACCGCTTTGATCGTGCACTGCGACAACGTCGGCTCCAGACAGTTCATGGACATCCGTAGCGCGTTGAGACCGAACTCGGTCGTTTTGATGGGTAAGAACACGCTCATGAGAAGGATCATCAGCAACTATTGCGAAGAAAAGGGCAACGATGGGTGGATGCGTTTACACGAGTTGTTGGTTGGCAATGTCGGTGTCATCTTCACCAAGGATGACGTCAAGGACGTCAAGACGAAGGTCTCCGAGTTTGTCGTTCCGGCGCCTGCGAAAGTTGGTTCCACGGCGACGTGCGATGTGACAATCCCGGCGGGCGTGACCCCGTTGGAACCGTCTCAAACCGGTTTTTTCCAGTTGTTGAACATTGCGACGAAGATTAACAAAGGGGCGATCGAGATTTTGAGTGACGTTACTGTCGTTCAAAAAGGTGAACGCGTCGGTTCCTCCGCGGCTGCTTTGTTGGGTAAGATGAAAATCACGCCGTTTGAATACGGTTTAGTGGTTCAGAACATCTACGACAAAGGCGCCGTGTACCCGGCTGCGGTTTTAGACATCACCGACGAACAATTGGCGGCCAAGTTTAGCGCGGGTGTTTCCAACATTGCCTCCATCTCTTTGGCGACCAATTACCCGACTTTGGCCGCGGTGCCGCACTACATCGTCAACTCTTACAAGAACGTGTTGGCCGTCTCCATCGGCACGGAATACACCTTCGAGTTGGCGCAAAAAGTCAAAGACTATTTGGCCAACCCGAGCGCGTTCCAAAGCTCCGGTGGCGGTGGCGGCGGTGGCGGTGGCGGTGGCGGTGGCGACGCGCCGGCGGCTGCCGCGGCTGCCCCGGTCGAAGAAGAAGAGGAAGATATGGGCTTTGACTTGTTCGATTAAAGAGACGCCGTCCGGACCTGGTTTGCGCCCCGTAAAAATAGCGTAATCTAAACGTTTACCTACGTACTACACCTACTAGTTGAATATATCTTTTAATAACGAATACTTTAGTAGTATGGAATAGAGAAGAACGAGTAGTGAACGCACGTCGTCGTCGTCGTCGCTTCTTCTTTTTTTTAAAGTCCCCCCTTTCTTCTTTTCTCTCCTCTTTTATTATTTGGTACCAACCTACTGAGTACGCGTAGTAGTATTCGACTGTTAGTATTATATTACGAATGATTTTTGAAAGAAAGAATTCGAGAGAGAAGAAAAAGAACACACCCGATCATCTCTTCGATCTCAAACAACGTCGTCACAAAACGTCAAACTGTTTTGAAAAAGCGCTTTCGCTGTACTCCTCGCACCACACCCCCGCGCGCGCGTGAAAGAAGGCGTCGCGACGACGCGCACGATACGATGGAAGAAACGGACCTGACCGTGCCGGTGTCCACTGGGACGACAATCCTGGCGTGCGCCTACCGAAACGGCGTCGTTTTAGCCGCCGATTCCCGAACGTCCACCGGAACGTACGTCGCAAACAGAGCGAGCGATAAAATCACGCAGATATGCGACAACGTGTGGATGTGTCGATCGGGGTCCGCCGCGGACACGCAAAATGTAGCCGCGTACGTGAAAAGAATGGTCGAAGAACACGCCATGGAAAGGAACGGAGGTGGTGGTACCGGTACAGAAAACGAACCGATGATGATGGTAGACGTTCGTTTGGTGGCCAAACTGACGCAAAAAATAGCGTACGAGAACAAAGAAAAGTTGCAAGCCGGGATGATAATCGCCGGATGGGATCGAATCAGAGGAGCTCAAGTGTACGGAATTCCATTGGGTGGGTCGATGTTGGAAGCGCCGTTTAGCGTGAGTGGATCCGGGTCGGCGTATATTTACGGGTATTTAGATAACACGTATAAAGAGAACATGGAAAGAGAGGAGTGCGAGAGGTGGATGACGGAGGCGATTTCGTTGGCAATTGCGAGAGATGCGAGCTCTGGAGGGGTTATTAGGTTGGTTACCATACACGAGAACGGGTGCGAGAAGCAGTGCGTGTTACCGAAAGATCACAAAGTGTGCGATGGCGAGTTAGAGCAAGTAGCAGGGGCGACGACGACGACGGCGATGGTTTAGGAGTAATAGTGTGTATTGATTATGTCGTTGAGTAGTAGATTTATATAGTATTGTACCAGGTAGTACCGCTATACAATTAATAAACGCGCTTCATTGGAGGAATGACGTCCATTTCTTTATCTAAGGTGTAGTGATGCACCGGTCGGTAATCGATTTTCACGCTGTTGTCTTTTTCGTCGACGTACCCGAGCGTATGCTTCATCCACGTATCGTCCAATCTATCCGGGAAATCTTCTCTGGCGTGCGCGCCTCTCGATTCTTTCCTTTGTTCGGCACCGTGCATGGTGATTCTCGCGTTTGGCATCAAGTTATGCAACTCCAACGCTTCGACTAAATCCGTGTTCCAAACCAAACTCTTATCGGTGACGTGTAAATTTTCCATGTCTTTCGCGACCTGATCGATCTTCACGCACCCTTCAGCTAATGTTTCTTGTGTTCTAAACACCGCCGCGTCGTCTTGCATGACGCGCTGCATGCGTTTTCGTAATTCGCTGGTCGATTTGTTGTTTTGATCTCCTTTATCGTTGTATCGAATATCGTTTAATCGTTTCACGCTTTGCTCGCCGTTCAGTTCGTTCTTCAGAGGTTTATGTTTTTGCCCGGGTTTCAAACCAGATTCTTTCACCGTGTTCGCGCACGCTCGACCAAACACAACGATATCTAACAAAGAATTCGCGCCTAATCGGTTGGCGCCATGGACAGACGCGCATGCGGCTTCACCCGCGGCTAACAAACCCGGGACGATTCGATCCGGATCGCTCCCGTCCTTGGCTGGAGCGACGACTTCGCCTTTATAGTTTGTCGGGATACCCCCCATGTTATAATGTACAGTTGGAATGACAGGAATTGGTTCTTTTGTCACGTCTACGCCGGCAAAAATAGCCGCTGTTTCGGAGATACCCGGTAATCGTTCCGCTAACAATTCCGGCGGTAAATGATTCAAATGCAAGTAAATGTGATCCTTCTCTTTGCCCACGCCTCGTCCTTCTCTAATTTCCATCGTCATCGATCTCGAGACGACATCTCTGGACGCTAAATCCTTCGCCGACGGTGCGTATCGTTCCATGAATCTTTCACCTTCGCTGTTTCGTAAAATGCCACCTTCGCCTCTGGAACCTTCGGTAATTAAACACCCCGCGCCGTAAATGCCAGTCGGATGAAATTGAACAAACTCCAAGTCTTGCAATGGTAAACCGGCTCTGATGGCCATGGCGTTCCCGTCTCCCGTGCACGTGTGCGCGCTCGTCGCCGAGAAGTAGGCTCGTCCGTATCCACCGGTCGCCAAAATCGTCTTGTGCGAGCGGAACCTATGCAAAGTGCCATCTTCCAAACACATTGCGAGAACGCCGACGCACGCGCCTTGTTCATCCATGATCAAATCGAGCGCGAAATACTCTACGAAAAATTGCGTCTCGTGTCTCAACGCTTGTCCGTACAGCGTGTGCAACATCGCGTGTCCAGTTCTATCCGCTGCACACGCGCACCTGTACGCCTGGCCACCTTTTCCATACTCCAAACTTTGTCCGCCAAATGCTCTTTGGTAAATCTTCCCTTCCTCCGTTCTCGAAAACGGCAATCCATATCTTTCCAACTCTCTCACCGCTTCCGGCGCTTCTCTGCACATGTATTGAATCGCGTCTTGATCTCCCAACCAGTCCGCGCCTTTCACGGTATCGTACGCGTGCCATCGCCAATCGTCTTCGGACATGTTCCCGAGTGCGGCGTTGATCCCGCCTTGCGCCGCGACGGTGTGCGATCGAGTCGGAAAGAGTTTCGTCACGCACGCTGTTTTGTACCCGTGTTCGGATAAGCCAATGGCGGCCCGTAAGCCTGCACCTCCAGCACCGACGACCACCGCGTCGTATTCGTGGTCGATGATTGTGTAGTCTTTCCCGAAACCGCCACCGTTTCGGACGTTGTTGTTCGTAGAAAAATCTCTCCGTCCCCCACCAGTTAGTTGTTGGTGCGGTGACGTCCTCCTTTTCGACGTAAACGTCGAAAAGTCGTGGATGCCTCTTCTCCCGGAGAAAAGCGGGGACTTCGATGATTTCGTTGTTATTGTTCGCGGCGACGATGCCTTCGACTCCCACCATCCGAGCGCGTTCGCGTCGCGCGACGACGACGACGACGACGACGACGACGAAAACGCGCGGACTCCAACACACGCATCATCGTCGCGTTCACCACCACCACCAAAAAAGACATCATCCAAAACGACTTTGTTTTGGATGCCGATCGTCATCTCCCGCGCGCCCACCAAAACCGCGCCGTGGATGTTCCTCCTCGCGCATAAAAGTCGTCGAAGCATTATTATTATTATCGTCGTCGTCGTCCCGTTATTGGTCGTCGTCTTTTTTATCTCTCAACAAAAGAGATCTTCTTCTTCTTCTTCTTCTTTTGGTCTTTTTGTTGGTCTTCTTTTGACGACCACCTTTTTAAAGAGTTTTGTACGAAAAGGAGGAGAGAACACACCCAACGGTTGGTGTTGGTGTTGAAAGGGACTGACTCTTTTTTTTTTTTTTTTGACTCTCCCCCTCCCTTTTTTTCTCTCTCTCTCTCTCTAGGGTTTAGAGTTTTATACGACTTTTTTTTTTTTTTTTTTTTGTCTTTGGGGAGGACAAAGAGTTTTTTTTGTACAGTGGAGTTTACTACATTTTGGTATGCATTATTATTGTTGGAGAGAAGTCTGAGAAGAATTTTAGAAGAAGAAGAAGAAGAAGAAGAAGAAGAAGAAGAAGAAGACTATTATAGAGGAAGAGAGAGAGGTGCATACCATCGCTTTCGACGACGACGACGACGACGACGACGACGACAACGCCTTCGGCCCACCAATTGGTGGTGGTGGTGGTGGTTGTGCGTAAAATCCTCCTCCTCGACTTAAAGGAGAAAGGAACTACTTTTTAATAATAAGGGAGTTTTTTTGGCGGCGATGACGACGACGACGACGATGCAGACGACGATGCAGACGACGCGCCGGCCGAGCGCCAGGAGGGACGCTTCGAGAGACGGGGGGCAGGACAAAACGACGACGACGAAAGAGTTCGAGGGGTACTCGAAGATATGGCACGAAGCCGCGAAGAGCTTACGAAAAACGGAAGAGGTGAAGACGACGACGACGACGAAAAATCAGAGGAGGAGGAAGAAAGGCACTTTGAAACGAGAGGACGAGGACGAGGAGGAAAACGACAGTGCGTTTTCGAAACTTCTCGACGAAAAAGAACACATCGCGAAAGACGCCATTCGAGAGAGAGAAAAGCAGCACGAGAAACTCGCGGCCAGAAAAACAGGAGGTGGGTTTCAGAATTTAGTTCGAACGACTGGAACGGCGTCCGATAAGATTGCGAGCAACACGATAGCGGTGCAAGACGACGCGGCGGCAAACTTGAAACAGTTGGAAAGTTTGTTAGAGTTATGCGAAAAAGCTAGAGTAAAAGGCGGGAAGAGAGGCGCGGCACAAGCCATACAGGCGTTAGAAGAGCTGTTCAAAACGGTGTTATTACCTTCGGATAGGAAACTGAAGTATTTCGCGGACCAAAATTTAAAGGAAAGCAATAAATTTCCACACGAACGCAAACGGTTGATGTATTGGTACGTAGAAGATTACATCAAACGATGTTATCATCGGTTCGTTCAATCGTTAGAGGTGCTGTCGAAAGACCCTTTGACTATTTTGAAAGAAAAATCTATGAAATGCGCGTTTGGTTTGTTGGTAAATAAACCGGAAGCGGAGTTACAATTGCTGAGATTATTAACAAACAAATTGGGCGATCCGCAAAGGAAGATGGCGTCGAACGCGAGTCATCTTTTGTTAGAGGTGACGGTGAAACATCCGATGATGAAATCGATCGTGGCGAGAGAGGTGGAACAGTTCATGTTTCGACGAGGCGTGAGTTTGAAAGCGCAGTATTACGGCGCGGTTTTGTTGAACCAAATGCCGCTCTCGCACAAAGGCAATGGGCCGAAACTCGCCAAGCAGTTGGTGGAGACGTATTTCGGTTTGTTTCAGTTTTTGTACGACAAGTCGAGACACACCACTGAGAATAATAGTACCGAAGAAGATAACAACAACAACAATAATAATAATAATAATAACAACAACAACACGAGTAAAGATGGCAGCACTCTGGTGAATGGTCGGAAGAAGAAAAGGTTTCATCCGAAAGGCGGAAGAGGAAATGGCGGTCGAGGAAGAGGGCGGGGAAGAGATAAAAAAGGCGCGTCGACGCCAACAACTTCGAATTCTGTAAACGAGCAAATCGGTTCCGGTGTCGACGCTCGAGTTGTTTCCGCTCTTTTAACGGGCATCAACCGCGCGTTTCCGTACGTCGCTCAGTCCGAAAGAGAGTCTATGGTTGAAAAGATCGCTCCCGCTCTATTTACCACGGCGCACTCGCCGAATTTAGCCGCCTCGATTCAAGCGTTGACGTTGATTTTTCAATTGCACTCGTCCAAGAAAAGTTCCTCAATTACTGACAGGTATTATCGCGCGTTGTACGAGGTGTGTAATCACCCACAAGTGCCTAAAGCGGCACACGCGGCGCCGTTTTTGTCTCTCGTGTTCAAATCTCTAAAAGCAGATAATAATAATAATAATAATAATAATAGCAATAGTAATAATAGAAGAGGAGACGCGAAGAAGCATAGGAAACGATACGACGACGACGACGACGACGACGACAAAAAAGACGAGATCAACAATAACGAACACATCGCGCGATCGTTAGCCATTGTGAAGCGTTTGTTGCAAGTTGCCATGCACGCGCCAGCGACATTCGCGTGTGGCGCTTTGATGGCGACGTCCGAGGTTTTCCGCATCCGTCCCGCGCATTGGAAGATGGTTGAAAAAGAAGAAAGGAAGATTAAGAAAAGTGTGACGAATGGCGTTTCAATGGAAGGAGAAGAAAACGAAAGCAAGAATGAAGAAGATAGTGAAGAAGAAGGCAAAGAAAACATGAAGAACAGCAATCAAGGCAAATTTTCAAACTCGTTGTCGTACGATCCGTACAAACGCGAGCCACTCTACGCCAACGCTCATCTCACGTGTCTTTGGGAACTCACGGCGTTAGCTTCAAACGTCCACCCTTCCGTCGCAGCGATGGCCAAAAGCTTACTCAACGGCGAAGAAGTTTTCTACGACGGCGATCCGTTGATGGAAATGACTTTAATGTCTTTCCTCGATAAATGGTTGATGAAGAAAGTTGGAAGCAAAATCGCCAAGAAGGCGAAGAGCAGCGTCTTTAACACGCCAACGGCTATCGCGCAATCATCGTTTGTTCCTGGCACTTTAGAGTTTGCGGCGATGAAAGAAAGCGAGGTTGATCCGTCTGAAATTTTCTTCCACCGGTATTACTCCGTGAAACAGAGCGAAAAGTTAGCAAAGTTGAAATTGGAGGAGAAAGACGCCGCCGCCGACGAGAATGGAAGTGAGAGCGAAGAAGAGGAAAGCGATGAAGAAGACGGTAAGAAAAAGAAAAGCGATTTTGGTCACAGCGAAAGTGACGACGATTCAGATTCTGAGAAGGATGACGAAGAGGAGGACGACGAAGAAGAAGAAGAAGAAGAAGAAGAAGAAGAAGAGGATTCCGATTCCGATTTTGAAGACGCTCGCGCTAAGAAAAAAATGATGAAAGATTTTGTGACGGACGACGAAGGGGACACCGACGAAGAGGACATCGTCGCTAAAGCTGAAAACAAAGAAGAGAAAATCGACACTGATAAGTTCAATTACGATGCGCTCGCTGCCGCTTACGGTGAAAAACCTGGGTATTTGCTTTCAAAGAAGAAACGAAAGGCATCGAAAGAGGAAGAAGAAGAAGAAGAAGATGATGATGATGAAGATTTCATCGAAGAAGAGAATAGCGAGAGCGAAGACGACGAGGTTGATTACGGCGACAGCGATGATAATGGCGGAGACGACGACGACGACGAAGAAGAATCTGATGAAGATGATCTTAAAGACATGCTCCTCGATGATGATGATGACGACGACGATGACGAATTCGGTGATGACGACGATGTATTCGCCAGCGCTGAGGATTACGAGGAGAAGATAGAAAGCGATTTTGAGAAGAATGCTCCGGTAAACCCCGAATTCTTTTCGTCCTCTGAGAAGAAGCAAAAGAAGCGACGAAAAAGCAGGTGATACGAATTATATATAACACTATTGCAGTAGAGCTTCATGTAATTGTACATCAACTAGCAGCAGCTCCTAACGTCTCTCTCTTTCTCTTTCTCTCTCCTTTTCTAAAAATACAGTCTGTCTCTGATGGCCCGCACAAACAATCTCAACCTCTTTCAACCGTTTGTACCAGAGAGAAATTCCTACCAAGCTTTCTCTTCTTTTTCTGATCATCTCGCGGCGTCTCTTCGCCTTTGTCCTCCTCCTCTTCCTCCTCTTCATCTACTGGTGACACGACCTTGTTCTTGTCCTTTGAAAGTTCGCGGCAAATCTTCTCCGCCGCCAAGCGCGAGATACTCAACCGAGCCAGACCTGGGTTACGGCGCAACTTATCGCAGAGATATACTTCTCCTCCTTGCCACTCACCTTCGCTTTGTCTTTTACCGTGGATGTAAAACGGTGATGACGTTTTATCGTCATCATCATCCATTCCTTCGCGAAGACTGAATGGAAGCGTCGTGCGTAGTCCACTCTGCGGTACTTGATATGCATCTATCACTTTTACGCGAGTCGATGCAGGAGTATGGCCACGTCTTCTCTTTGCACACATCGTCGTACCCACGATATCTTCTTCGTCTGAATGATACTGATTATTATTATTGTCAACTTCGTCGTTTCCAACAAACGCGTTTGGCGTAATCTCTTCTTCGTCCTGCTCTTCGTCTTCGCTTCCAAAACCAATCGGGAAAAACTTTCTGCTCTCCTCTCCTTCTTTCAACCCCCAATTTCGGACGTTCATCACTGCCTTCTTCATCTGGGTCGTTCTTTTCACCTTTTCTTCGTTTAGTCTGTATTTCTTCTTC
>VIAT01000083.1:0-13021 GCA_009618095.1 Bathycoccus sp. SAG2 | reverse complement strand
GAGGAGGAGGAGGAGGAGGGGAAAGAGCGAGCGCGAACAGAGGAGGCGTCGCGAGTTGCGGTGCGAGCGGGAGACGTTTTGGGTCGTCTTTGGTGTCGAACGACGACGAGGACGTTTTTCGCCACAATCGAAGAAGAGCTCTTTTTATGCGAAACGGCTTGGAAAGTCCCCACCCCGCAGTCTGCAACTTTACGAAGACATGGTACGCGTCGGCGTCTTCGGCCGCGCGAGAGATGGAGACGAAAACAAGGCACGGGGACGAGAAGAGGGCGGGAACGGCGAAGACAGAAAGAGAACACCAATCGTCGGCGGCGGCGGCGGACGCAGATAACATCGATTTGAAAATCTTAAAAAGGTTAGGTAGTCACCTGTGGCCGAAAGATTCGGCCGAGAATAAAGCGCGAGTAGTCACCGCGCTCTCATGTTTAGTCCTATCAAAATTAGCAAACGTTTCCGTGCCGTTTATGTTTAAACACGCAATCGATGGGTTAGCGGCGTCGACGAGCGCGGATGGCGTGGTTACGGGCGCGAACGCCCTTTCAACCATAGATATCGCCGCTATAGGTCTTGGGACGCCAGCGACGATGTTAGTCGGGTACGGCGTCGCACGGGCGACGGCGAGTTTAGCGAGCGAATTTCGAAACGCGACGTTTGCTAAAGTCTCGCAAGGTGCGATTCGATCGTTAGCCAGAGACGTGTTTAAGCACTTGCACGGTTTAGATCTGACGTTTCATTTGAATCGTCAGACAGGTGCGTTAAATCGAGCTATCGATCGAGGTCAACGAGGGATTTCGTTCTTGTGCAACTCAATGGTGTTTAACGTCTTTCCAACGGCATTGGAAATTGGTTTAGTATCGGCGATTTTATATTCCAAGTGCGGTCCTGAGTTTGCCTTGTTATCGACGGGTACGATTGGCGCGTATACCGCGTTCACGTTTGGCGTGACCAAGTGGCGAACGAAGTTTCGCAAACAAATGAACGCGTTGGAAAACGAAGGCAACAATAAAGCAGTCGATTCTTTATTAAACTATGAAACCGTAAAATACTTCAACAAAGAAGAACACGAGGTGAGTAGATTCGACGAGAGTTTAAAAGGCGTAGAACAAGCCAACTTGAAAATTGCCACCAGTTTAGCCGGGTTGAACTTTGGGCAAAATGCCATTTTCTCAGCCGCGCTTTCCACGGCAATGTTGTTAGCGGCGAGTAAAGTCACGACTGGTGAGCTCACCGTCGGTGATTTAGTCATGGTAAACGGTTTGCTCTTCCAACTCTCCGTCCCTTTAAACTTTTTGGGCACCGTGTATCGCGAGGCGAAGCAATCGATGGTGGATATGACGACCATGTTTAAATTGCTAGATGAGCAATCACAAGTGAGAGAGGCGATGAACTGTCTTGAGTTGCCTACGAGTAAAGAGGCGTTAGAAAAGGGGTTTAGCGTGGAGTTCAGAAATGTATCGTTCGGGTACGACCAAACCGGCGAACAAGAATTTGATAATATAAGCAACAAAGCCGACGTGTCGTCGAGCACGGGTAATAACAACAACAACAACAATAACGCGTTAATTTTGGACGATATGAGTTTTAAAATTGAAGCTGGGGAATCGTTAGCCATCGTTGGCGCTTCTGGTAGTGGTAAATCGACCATTTTGCGGTTATTGTATCGCTTATACGACGTGAACTTTAATTGCAAACACAGCAATCACGACAGCACTCAGTGCGGCGTATACATCGACGGTAGAAATGTGAAGGATTTGAAGCTCGATTCACTTCGAAAAAATATCGCCATCGTCCCGCAAGATGTCGTGTTATTTAACGATACGATGCGATATAACATCGCCTACGGCAAAACGCAAAAAAATGGGGATGAATCATCATTCGGAGATGAACTCGCGACGGATGCGGAAATTCGCGAAGTCGTGCGTCGCGCTCGACTCACCGAAACCGTCGCGAGTTTGCCGAAAGGCTTCAGCACTCAAGTTGGTGAACGAGGTTTGAAACTCTCCGGAGGCGAAAAGCAACGCGTTGCGATTGCACGCGCACTCCTAAAAAACAGTCCAATCGTCCTCCTTGACGAAGCGACCTCCGCGTTAGATGCGTACACCGAACGTGAAATCGTCCGGGAGATTGACTTTTTAACCAAAGGCAAAACTACCGTCGTCGTCGCGCACAGACTATCCACCGCACGAAGATGCGATAACATCGCCGTCATTCATAATGGTAAAATCGTCGAATACGGTTCTCACGATGAGTTACTTGCCATCGAGGACGGTCGCTACGCGAAATCGTGGGCCCAGCAAACGCAAAAAAAAAGCGACGTGTTCGATGCAAGCATGGACAACTCAAGTGTAAAAGAAGATGCAGAGGAAGAGAACAAAATCCATGACCCGAATACTCCTTTGGAGGTGTTGTTGCGTCGACACGCGCCGAAGAAAAGAGTCAACGAGAGACAAAAGTCTTTCGTCATGGACAAGAAGAGATGTTGCTAGACGTATATAGATTTAACTACTAGAGCTATTACCTAATTAGAAAGTAGGTACCTGGTACCGCACCTACCCTGTACCATGGTATGTAACAGGTAACAAAAAAATATATTCGCTACAAGTATTGCGTGTTGGGGTGCGTGGTAATAATGTCGCTGTCTAAGCACGCTCGCGTTTCGTCTTCTCATTTCTCTGTCCGTCATCTCTCCTCCAGAAGAATTCAAACGACAAAGTCACTCGTGAATAGACGAAAACGACAACAAAAGAAGACGGCAAAAACATCCAACAAAATGGAAATCAATGCGTCATCAATCAAAACGTTATTCGCTTTAGACTTTGACGGCGTCGTTTGCGACTCGGTCGGCGAATCGTCCTTATCCGCATGGAAACACGGCGAACAATTGTGGCCGGAAATCTTCAACAGCGATGTGCAATCGGAAAAGACTAGAGTTGTTGATGCATTAAGAACTGTCCGACCGGTGGTGGAAACTGGATACGAAAACACGATTTTAGCGAGAGCGCTGTTGGAAAATCTAGACGGGTACGACGTCCAATCGATATTAAAAGATTGGCCGACGTTGAGCGAACAACTGATGCGAAAGTGGAACTTAGATCGAAAAACGATGGTGTTAGAGTTTGGTAAAATAAGAGACGATTGGATCCAATCGGATTTTAAATCGTGGTTGCAACCGAACGCTCTCTACAAAGACATTCCGGAAGCGTTGCGATTTTGTACAGAGAGAAAAGATGCGAAGGTGACGATTGTGACGACGAAACAAGCCAGGTTCGCGGATGCTATCTTGGTCGATATGGGTGGAGTGAAGATTCCGGAGGAGGATTTGATTAGCACCACCGTCAGCGGAGAACCGAAAGCAGACGTGTTGGTTCGATTGGAGGAGACGTTTAATAAAGACGGTGCATCGAGGATGATTTTCGTGGAAGATAAGTTATCGACGCTAATTAAAGTCGCCAACGATAAACGATTGACCAAGTGGGACTTGTTTTTCGTCGATTGGGGATATAACACGGAAGACGAGCGACAGGTGGCCAAACACGATTACCGTATGAAATTGATTGGTAAAGAGGAGTTTTGCGCGTTGTTGAGAGAAGGGTAAAATATTATTAGATGGTTTTGATATGTAAGAATTTAAACGTGCGAGTTAAATAAAGACATTTCGATAGCGTCAATGTAGAAGCAGAGAGAAATCTCTTTTCATTCTCCTTCTTCTTAGCAGACCGTTAAAACTTCGCCTCCAAGATTTTTTGTAAACCGAGACCGAACGCGCTGTATCTGGCAATCGCAGCCGGCACATAAAACGGAAACCCGAGGAACGCGGAAGCGACCGAATACGCAACGGAGGAATATAACATCATACCCGGCGCTTGTCCGGCGTCTGCGTTCACGACTTGCATTAATCCCAACATGGCCAGAAACACAGGCGTGTACTCGCTCTCGTTCAACTGCGTTCGGTGATCACGTGCGTAGCTTTCGTTCGTGTTGTTCTTCAATTCTGGGACTTTTTGCCAGTCCGCAACGCTGTTGTACAAGAGAAAGACAAAGAAGGAAAAACTAGGTCAATTGTTGTTCGAGGAGAGAGAGTGCACGCGCTCGCACACGTGAAGAAGAAGAAGAAAAGGAAGAAATGTGTGCAAATTCAATCCACCGGTCATCCGGTTATTGAGAGATACGAAAACATGCACGTCGCCACACTCACGCCGTCGGAGGTTTTCCCAACATCTTGTTCGTGTGCAGAATTCTCCATTTGACGGTCATGAACATCTTGGACGCTAAGTTTAGCGAGAGTAATCCGATGCACGCGTCTTTGATAGAGAGTATGGGAAGCATTTTATTCAATTGTGTGGCTCGGAGATATTTTTTGTAACGACTTTTTGTAACGACCCAAGGGTGTACGTATCAGGTATGGTACTGGTACCATACCAAAATAAAATAACAAGTTAAAACTACTAAAACGATACACGGAACAATACATTTTACTCACTCACTCACTCACTCACTCACTCACTCAAAAACATACTTTCTCCCCCCGCCTTTCACGCCTTCGTGTTCTTACCGGAATGACTCAACGCCAGTTTCTTGATCGCACTGTTTTTCTTCATGTCGTAATAGAGTTCGTAATACGCGTCTCGGTTACCGGATAATCGATTGAAATTAATCATATAAATTCCGGGGACGATCTCATATTTTTCGACGACGATTTGGACCGCGGAATGATTGTGTCGTAAGCGAATAGGCTTTCCTGGGTTTGCTTTGACTTCGCATCCGAGTTTTTTCGCGGTAGAAACGACAGCTTTTTCGATTTCTGTGACGCTAGCGCTGGAAATGAATCGAGTCGTGGAGTTGGCCACGTTGGCGTAGTCGTCGAACATGTGCGCGCAGTCGAACGTGGTTAAATTCATCAGTTCGAACGCATTGATTTTCCGAATAACTTCTTGGCTCGATCCTCGATCGAAGTTAGACATTGTAGATTGTTGTCGTTGTAAAGAGAATATTGAACCTCCTTTTTTATTTTCCGAATTCTCTCTCGATAACGTGTGATCCGTATCCTTGTCTTCATCCCACTCATCATTATCTTCGCTGCTAAAATCTGAAAAATCTGACCCTTCACTTTCGTCTAATTCTCGTTCCACGACAGATTCCGAGACGCCTTTTTCCAACTGGATATCCACCACCGACCGCGAACTGGATTGTAACTTTTTAATCCTCACCGGTTTAAACCCGCCTTGTCGAAACCACGATTTCTTAAAAATCTGCGACCAGGTTGCTCGTTTTTTAGGATCCTTCACTAACACAATTTCGAGTAACTTTATCGCTTTCCGTGGGATAACTTTTGCGTTGTAATACGGGTTCACTTTTTGTACTTGCGTTTGCAACTCGACAAAGTTTGAGCCGTAAAACGGACACTCCCCGACGAGCATGAAATACAAAATGCACCCGCACGACCAAATATCTGCTATTTTCCCATCGTATCCTTCTGCTTTCGCCTTGGTGTACTCTTTTTCGAACGCTTTTACCTTTTTTAACCTTCTCGATCCGGCCATAACTTCTGGAGCGGCGTAATTTGGCGTTCCGCAAATCGTTCTCAAAGATCCATCCGTGTTGACTTTTTGCGCTGCGAGACCAAAGTCGCCCACTTTGCACATGTTTTTGTCGTGATCTAAAAAGATATTCTCTGGTTTTAAGTCCCGATGGAACACGCCTCTCGAGTGGCAAAATTTTACGCCTTGACAAATCTGTTGAAAATACAGTCTGGCCACATCTTCGTCCAACTTCCCTCTCTCTTTCACCAAGTCATACAACTCCCCTCCGCTCAAGAACTCCAGGACTAAGTACACCTCGTGTTGTCCGCTCAGCACTTCGAACAGGTTCACCACGCACGGGTGGAACACCTCTGCCATCGTCTTTATTTCTTGCAACAGCATTTCCCTCTCGTCCACTCTTTGCAGCATTTGCCGATTCAAGATTTTAATCGCGTACGGGTCTTTCGATTTCGACGTCGTCGCAAACTTCACCTTGCCGTACGCGCCTTCGCCGAGCGTTCGCGTCACCGCGTACTGCCCAATCTTTTGCTTCATTTTTTTACTCTCGCGTTTTGTTATTCGTATTCGTAGTATCACAGCCGTCTCTTTTCTTCTTCTTCTTCTTTGTCTTCTTCTTTGTCTTCTACGAGAGGCGTTGTCAAAACACGGAAAGAAAATAATGTGTCATTTTTAAATACGTAGGGCAATTCATTTCATTTTTCATTATTGGGATTTATTATTGGGGGGCACACAAAAAAGAACAAAAAATTTTAGAGGAGAGAGAAAAAGAGAGAGAGAGAGAGAGAGAGAGAGAGAAAAAGAGAGAGAGAGAGAGAGAGAGAGAGAAAATCCCATACTATGTATAAAAGTGAAAAGAGGGGTGGGAAAAAATGTCTCCTCTCTCTTTCATTGAATACTAATGAGTACTACGTAATAATAATACTAGGGGATTTCACTCTCTCAAAATCGTCACTCCTTTCGTCCTACGCTCGTGTGGTTTTATTTGTCCTATCGGAAAAACGATATGATGATGATGGCACGACCTTCCTTCTTCTCGCAGCAGCGCGCGAGCGGAGGAACGGTGTTGAAAGGACCACCACCACCACCACCACGAGGAGGAGGAGTCGTCGCAGGGAGGGGGAGGAGGAGGAGGAGGAGGGTCGCGACGACGACGACGAATCTTTATGACGGCGACGACGGCGTGGTGGAAAGAATGGCAGGAGTCGTAGAGAACGACCGAGTCGCGAGGCAAATCGCAGAACTTCCGATCAAAGACGTCGTCGGGACGTGCGTGGACGTTTTATTCGGCGACGGCGACGGCGACGACGGCGATGACGTGATAGTGCAAGCACCACCTGGCGCTGGAAAGACGACGACGATTCCGTTAGCGTTGGTGTATTCACACAAAGGGAAAAAGTGGTCCAAAGAGCACCATCGTCGTGGTCACCATCCAGAGGGCGGGGTCGTCGTTGTGGTGGAGCCGAGACGCGTGGCAACGAGAGCGGCGGCGGCGAGAATGGCGGCGATTTTAGGCGAGAGAGTCGGGGAGACGATTGGATACGCGGTGAGATTTGAGAGAGTCGCGTCGAGCGCGACGAAGATCGAAGTCGTCACCGAAGGCGTGCTTCGCAACAGACTGTCGAAAGATCCGAGTTTACGAGGCGTCTCGTGCGTCGTGTTCGACGAGTTTCACGAGAGAAACTTAGACGCGGATTTAAGTTTAGCTTTAGTTTTAAGAGCAAAGAGAGAGTTTGGTAGGATGCAGGATTTGAAGGTATGCGTGATGTCGGCGACTTTAGGGGACGTCGCCACCAGATGTCGCGAGTTAATGAGAAGGACGCTATTAGGAAATGAGAACGGGTACGATGCTCCGATCGTGAAATCGGAAGGTAAATCGTTCCCAGTAGAAACAATATACGTCGGAGGTGGAAGTACGAGCGGTGCGTATAACAACGACAGCGTCGAAGATACCGCCGTGAAAACCGTTCAGAGAGCTCTCAACGACGATCCGAACGGTGGAAATATCTTAGTCTTCCTCCCCGGCGCGGCGGAGATTCGGAGAGTGGTAAAATCACTCAAAAATCGATTAGGGGATTCACATTTTGAGGTTTTGCCTCTGTACGGAGCTCTGCCAACGGAGGAGCAGAACTACGCCTTGTCGCCCTCAAAGTTTACCACGAAAAGGAGAGTCGTAGTATCAACGCCGATAGCGGAGAGTTCGCTCACGGTTCCTGGTGTCACCATCGTCGTCGACTCGGGTTTTCGAAGAGCGCCGAAATACGACCACAATAAAGGCATGACGAGATTGACGACCGAACGAGTTTCGATTTCAAGCGCGGACCAGAGACGAGGTCGAGCCGGTCGCATAGCCGAAGGGGTGTGTTACCGAATGTGGAACGAAAATTCCATGGCGACATCTTTCCAAAAAGAAACGACGCCGGAAATTTTAACCGCCGATTTGACGAGTTGCATGCTGACCATCGCCAACGCGCTCGATGGCGAGTTGTCCACCCGAGATATTTTCCCGTCGTCGTCGTCGTCGTCGTCGTCATCTAAATTGGCCTTTTTAGATCCACCGCCGGCTGGACCGGGTAAGAACGCGCTTGAACTTCTCGAAAAACTCCGCGCGATTGAAGTCGTCGAAGAAGACCAGGAATCATCAAACGTCACGTACTTTGTTACCGAGAAAGGTAAAGCAATGAACGCGTTACCTTGTCATCCTCGCATAGGTGCGATGTTATTGTTCGCGAGTCAAAGAGGTGCGGCGAGTACGCGTTTAGCGTGTCAGCTCGCGGCTGGCGTCGATAGCGATAAGAGTCTTTTGAGAGGGAGAGACGCACCGCTGGATGCGAGAAGTTATGCCAGAGCAATCCAAGGACAAGATGTCATAATAACTGACATTGGTAGTAGCTCTTCGAATGGTAATGATGATGAATACCGTAAAAAACTCGGTAAGAAAGTTGGCGAACGAGGAATCGATGTCATACGCGTTCCGGTAGACGCGAAACTGCCGAGCTCGAGCAAACGCTCGAAGAAAATGAAGAAGGCGCCGAAAGGTAAGAAGACGAGTGCAAAATCGGCAATCATCGACGCGCTTTCGAAATCGTACAACGGCGAGAGCAACAAATCCAGCAGCAGCAAATCCTCGTTTTTGAACTTTGATGTCGACCCGTTTGCGGTTTCCGAAGCGCGAAAATCTTCGCAACAGTTAGCGAGGAACATTCGGAGTCTTGCGAACGACGCACCAACTGCGGATATTCTTCGAATTACAAGCTCGATTTCAACTGATATTGATGCAGATGGAACAAACGCAAATGAGCCGGTATACGAGGAAATCTTTTGTGGCGCAAAACAGTTCGAAGCATCCGTTTTGCTGGCGGCTGCCTTCCCAGATCGAATCGCTATTAAATCTAGAGGTAAAGGCGCAAACACGTTCAAACTGAGCGGCGGTGGCGTAGCTTCTATTTCTGTCGATAACAGGGACGATCCTATTGCAAAAGCCGAAGCGTTAGTTATTTGCGAAATGTTTGGTGGAAACGATAGGAACGGCGGTAAGAACGACATCATCAAACTCGCATCGCCGTTGACGAAAAGTATTCTCACGGCTGCCGCTACGATGGACGAAAACTTGAAATTTTGTTTGAACGTATCAAAGCAACGCGAAATCACCTGGGCTGAAAACTCCAATAAAGTCGTTTCGAGAGAGGTAACGAGAATCGGCGACGTCGTTTTGGATGAAAAAGTAATCGAGGCGACGGAAAGCGAAATGTTGGAGGCTATCGTCGAAAGAGCGAAAAAAGTTGGCGTGTTCGCGTTCTTCAACGTAAACGGCGATAAAAATCTTAATTCTTGGTTGAAACGATGCGTGTTTGCACACAGTTGCAACCCGAGCTCGTTTCCAGACTTGAGCGATAAGGAGTTAACCAAAAACGTCTGCGAATGGCTTCCGCAATGGGTCGTCGGATGCGCGTCGAAACAAGACATCCTGAGAAAAACAAACTTGAGACAGATTCTGGAAACTGCGATGCTTTCTCACCAGGACAAACAGTTTCTCGGGAAAACTTGTCCAGAATCAATTCGTCTTCCCTCGGGGACGCAGAAGAAAATAAACTACGAGAACGTCGGCGACAACAACGCACCAGTGATCGAGTGTCGATTACAAGAGTTATTTGGGTTATCCGATACGCCTACCGTTGCCGGTAAAAAAGTCGAATTGCACTTACTCTCCCCGGCGAGTCGGCCGGTACAAGTTACTACCGACTTGAAATCCTTCTGGGAAGGGGAATATGAAAACGTACGAAAAGAGTTGAAAGGCCGCTACCCTCGCCATTATTGGCCGGAGAACCCGCTGGAGGCGGAACCGACGGCGCGCGCAAAGCCGCGGGGTAAATAAAAAATGTATTTATAGATAGGGGAATAGAAAGTAGGATATATACATAGAAAACGAGTAGTATTACATAGTGCTCTTCCTTTGTACCGGTGCGATGTGCTCTAACGCTTCCATCGACAACACGCTCGCTCCTCTCACGACCACCATCCCTAGCGGCGTTTTTTCTGCCGTCGAGTCGTTCACGCACTCGTCTAAGACTAAATTTAAAAACTGATCGAACCCACGAAGGATACCGATGACGCCTCGGTTCCCGTTGAGTTTTAGTTTCAGTTTTTTGTCCATGTATCTGTCCCGCGCGAGTGGACGAGAGAGAAGGGGGCACGAGTCAGTTCGTTTTGTCTTTCGAAAGGGAGGGAGGAGACGTCGCGTCGTTCGACGGCGCAAAAATTGCGCATTTCCCTAAAGAACGCGCAATCGCTCTGAAGAAGAAGAAGAAGAAGAAGAAGACACTCGCGACGAGACACCAAAACGCGAGACGAGAAAACAAAAGCGACGCACTGTTTCAATTCTGGCACTTGCACGCCCATGATTGATGCGACTTTCTCGGTGTGTTCAGTTATACAAAATGCAGAACACGATCGAGAAAGAGTGGCGAATTCGTGTCCGAATCTCTCTCTGAAATACCACCTACGTACGTAGTAGGTGTACACAATTATTATATCATAAAAGCTACGAAATTCTAATACACTACTCTTCTATGCCACCCTCTTAAAACCCGCCTCGCTACGTTCCGATAGCCCATCTCTGTCGCTAACCGTTCTCTCCAAGAGTTGAAGACTCTCACTCGCCACGCTCGCAGCGCTTTCTGTTTCAGCGACACTCGATGGAAGGTGTCGGCTATTTGTTCGTTGATTTGCCGTTCGCGAAAGCTTTCTCGTTCGCGTTGTTTAGAATGACGCGTTTTCAAACTCCAAGCGTGGAGTGCGTTCAGTTTAAGCGAGAGTTGATGAAACTGCGTGGCTTTAGCGTAATCGTCGCGCAATTTCTTCGACTCCTTGGCGTTTTTCAGCCAAACGCGCAAAACGTCCCGTTTCGTTTGGATGTTTTTCATATCGTACGGTTCGTCTCGTTTCTCATCCCACGCGCGCACGCAGTTGGTAAACACGCGGAATAGCAGTTTTTTGTTCTGTACTTTACTTTTCCACCGTTTCAACGCGAAATACAAGGAGTCGTTCGCGATGGGTTTCACGGAATTTCTGAGGACTTTAACTCGATCTTCTCTCCATTTCATGTGCCAATATAAAACCGAGAAAACTTTCGCCTTCATTGTTTCCTGTCTTTTTAGGATGATTTTTTCGATTTGAATCTCGCGGTCGGCTCTTATTAAAAGCCCTTTACGCGTTTGTTCGCGCCATTGAGCGAAGAACAACTCGAGTCTGTCGCGTTGCAGAACCTCGACGGCATTTTTCCATTTTTTTAAAAAGCGTTTGGCGACGTTCCTGTTGGAGAAAACCACCGCGATTTCCCGCGAAGACGTCTTCTTCTGGGGTTGATCCTTACACAGTTCTCCTTTGGTCGTGACAAGTTCGTAACTACTTTTTAAACGAATCTGCTCGTATTTCTCCGCCATTCTCTCCGCCTCTTTCGCCATTCTCACCCTCTTTACCGCTTCTGCGGAAGCCTTCTCACACTCGGCCGATAAGAGCGTAAACTTTCCGTACATCTTCTCTGCGTGTAATAAAGCGTTCGATAAGTGCGTCTGACTGACGTCTTTACCTTGTTGAAACATCACGAGAAGAAAATCAGACGCGTTTTCCGCGTCTTCGGCAACGTTTCGAGCGAACTCGCACTCCTCCCTCAGTTCGTCGGCTCTTTGAATTGCCTCTTTCGCTTCTCGAAGTAACGCGTCAACCTTGGATTCCTCGACGTGTTTTTTAACATCATTCGACGTCCTCGTATCGTCCTCCTCGTCCGCATTGGTAGGAGTTACCAAATTGAACGCATCCCACGGCGCATTTAACGTAGCCAACGGCAATAAAGTCGTCACGTAATTTTTCGCCGCGTTATATCTACCTTTCCATCGCTCCATTTTTCTCCTCGCGGCCGACCCTTCGCTGCGAAAATACAAAGACATTCGTTCGCTTTCAGTTTTTACTCTCCAAGCATCCACGAATGCAACGACTTCACTATCGTCATCGCCGCGTAATTTACGTCTTGCTACTTCGACCTTATGCGCGGACTCGTCTCTCGCAATTCGCCACGCGATGAATGTTTTTTTCAAAACAAACGCTTGGACGAGCTTATTCTCGGCTTTACTCTTCGCGCTTTTCGCCAGCGCCAACTCCCAACGCGCGAACGCGATACATAACGTTTTCTTTTCCGCATCTATCGTTTTCATCGCCGCGGCGTGCATCGCTCTGTGCGAAAGTTTCGCGAATTTACGCCAACGATTAAACATGTCACGCACGTTTCGTTGCTTTGCATTTGATTCCAACACTTCTAAAGCCTCTCTTCTCGGTTGTAAAGACGCGTAAACGTCGCGCCAGTGATCAAACTTTCGCCTTAAAGCGACGACACGTATCGCGTCGAGCTTTGCATTCACAACTTTTCTCTTTTCTTTTTCTTTCTCAGTCTGCATTTTCCACCCGTTGAACAACATCGTTTTCGTTTCGATTTCAAATTCCGTCTCGACAAGTTTTGAAATGATCCTCTTTCGAAACCGAGTCGTCGTCGCCGTCATTGTACCGCTCTCGTGCGCGTGTTTCTGTTCTAACTTGGATTTAACTTTCCGCAAATTCACGACCGCGTCATTCATTTTCTTTTTCCGAAGCGTAATCTCCTCTGAATTATCGATGTTCGATTGTATTTTCAAGCGTAAATTTTTCAACATTAGCGTTTGCTGTTGCGAAACAGACACCGGTTGTTCAAACATCCACGTTCGTTCCTTGAATGCAGGCGACCGGGGAGACTTTTGAGACGATATCGGATCATGGAGGAGAAGATTTTGCGTCTCCGCGCGCACTGGCGCGGATGGTTGCCGAGTCAAAGTTGATGTCGCGTGAAACTCTCCCTTCTTCTCTTCATTCTCTTCCCGCGTTTCTTCGCGATACGGCGTGTACGTCGGCAACGGCGCGACGAATTGATTCTGGACAAGTTTTCCCGAGAAACTGTT